>QVNW01000563.1:0-44786 GCA_014825475.1 Pseudomyrmex flavicornis
GGGGGGGGGGGGATGCCGAGGGTGGGCAGCAAGAGGAAAGACGCGCGGCCGTCTCTCATCCGACAATGTCTTGTCGTGACGATCTTTAATTTTTGCCCCGAATTTTGTGAATTTTTATTTACGCGAGCTCGATTAACGCGCGCGCGTTCGCCGTTTATTGCGAGGAATAAATTGCCCATCTTATTAAAATCCCATCTTTTATATGTCGCTAACTGTTTCTGAATTTATCTGTTTGATTTATCGCTTCTGTTGCAAATAAATTTCTTACGCCGCAAAAGGATTTTGTATCCGACGAAAGAAGAAGAAGAACAGGTCTTCGACTTCGTGCTTTCAACAACGCGCGTAAAGAATATTACGCTTTAACGTAGACATTTCAGTCGAACTTTCCGATGAGTAAACACAACTATGGTAATTACATTCTACTTTGAACTCTCTTCGTGAATGAGCCGGTGACTAGTTTATTATCCCATATCTTCTGTCTTGTGGTAGCCTCTTCCCGATCTCCGAGGGAGAGAAACGCCACGCGGTTAACGTCACGACGCAATAAATCGGCTTTGCAATAATTACAACCTTTCGACCGCGCGGCCGGCCTTAGCGCAATGTCGTAGAGCTCTCTCTCTCTCTCTCCCTCTCTATCTGTGTGTTTGCTTTAGCCTAGTCTTAAATATCGCGACAAGCGCGGGGCCGGTTGAGACCCACCGGGACGACACGGTGCGATCGCTCGCTCTTCCCAAGCGGAAACCCGAAGCGTGCAGAGCGGTGAGAGTCTCGCTTTCGTGATACGAAAACTATAATTTGCCGGGATTTCTCTGTTTTTTTTTCTTCCGTTCTCGAAGAGAGCGTCTCATGCGTCACGAGGCTCGCCACGTTCGGGCTACTTTATATCCGCGGATTCTCCGCGTGGCCGGTTAGAGATTGCGGGAGGACCCATCGGTCCTCCCGCGAACGGATAACGAGGCGTCCCACTTCGAAACTCTCCCGCGCTTCGCACGCAAACATCTCCGCTGACGTATCGACCGGGTGTATCACTTCGCGCTTGCTTTCCGTACGACTTCGTGGAAACGCAAAGATAGGAACGAAGAGGCAGCAGAAACGGGTGAGGTGCAAGAAAAAGCAGCTTCGTGTCAGGATCGGTGGGAAACACCGCGAGGAAGCTCTCAACGACGGCGTAACGATCGAATTATGCGTTTCGCACGGAACACACCGAGAAACCACCGCCCCGTTTTGTGATCCGCGAGATATGAGAACAGTGAATGAATTCGCGGCACTCATTTTCTCATGTGTACATATAATTTTAGATTATGTTTGATCATTCTAATTCATTGTTTTATAAAATTTCTTCTGCGAAGAACCTGATCGTTTTTACGCATAAACAGTACCAAGTTGGAATTCGATTGTTCAAATGCACTTTCGAGAATGGAATAATCGTGCTTACTTATAATTTTCTTGTCACGCGATTTATCAACGTACTTATCTATCTATTGTTACAAAGATATTGATTTATTGACATATTCATTTTACTTTAATATAGTTATTAGATTATCGAGAGAACGTGCAAAACTCTCTTAGATAAAGAGAAAATTGAATCAATTGTTTGTTGTGTTGGGATCATCCTCGCGCGCGACACGTTTTCTGTGTTATAGACGCGGAGAGATCCCAAAGGACATTAGGGATACCCGGCAAAGGTTACCGAACTTCGCGGTGGCGGACAAAAACCGAGGAATTTGCAAAAATGAACAATTATAGGAATCCAGAGTAGTCGTCCCTCTCCCGGTGTTCCGCGTCTCTTTCTCTCGCTCTTTCTTCGCGGCATAACCTCAGCTCTGGTCTACTTCACCGGCAGTGAGAGCACCTCACAGGCAGGAGACGAGAGAGGAGGGAGAGACGCATGCGCGCGGGTCGTTTGAAGTGGCGGCGTCCTCGCGCTTTTGCTCTCTCGAGTTTCTTACCGTCGCCTTCCTCCACCTTCTTTCCTCCGCTCTAGCTTGCGCACCGCGACAGCCACGGCCGGCCCTTTCGGTATTCGTTTGTTTCATGGCGGCTCCCTTCGTGCCCTTCGTTGACGATCCTTCTCTCTTTGTCTTCCCTTTCTCTCTTTCCGGGCATAGCGATCTCCTTTTGCCTCGTTCGGATGAGCATCTCGTGCAACTCTTCGGCGTGTCTTCCTTCCCTTCACTCGTCATCGCGTTTCGAGGTCTTACATACGGCATAGTTGCGGCATTACTTCGAGTCTAAGTAACGTTTTATAACCTTATCCAGTTTTCGTGACGAAGTCACGAACTTCCGAGAATGTTCACTTTGTTTTTGTCTTGTCTTTACCGTACAAAATTGTAAGGATGGATCGTGTCTAACATTTTTACGGGATGTAAATTTGTGCATTTTATACAAGTGAAATATATATGGCATTACTTTATCAGACGGTTGCCTCGTGTCTGTCGCGCGTTGATTGCTCCACAGTTTGACACTAAAGATAAATTTTTAAATTATATCCATCTATTACACTAGATATATCTAGTATCTAGATGTATGTTTATCGACACAGTTTGCTTTTTGCGACAGTATCTGACACAATCTCTATTGCGTATAGCAGAGGATGGATTACGTAATTTTTCCGCGTGATGTATTTAACCGTGAGAATTTCCGTGAGGTGAGGCGCGGCCTTGATCGATCGGCCGCATCGATTACCTCGTATCAGTGATGGCGTCGCTCTTATTTTTTCACGCGAAACGATGTATACATATATTTGAATCGAATGAGAATCACGTGGCTATACGTTCTTCGAATTTGTATTAATATTCTTGTCGACCTCGACCTCCCGGAAGGAATGGCAACAAGTCAGAAGAAAAAGCGTTAAAAAAGAGGAGAGAGAGAGAGAGAGAGAGAGATAGGGAGAGAAAGGATATGCCGTTTGGTGCAAAAACGACGAAATCCACGAAGAAAGAAATCTCGAAAGAGACGCGATGTTCGGGAAAAGAAGGACTCCTGAGGACGCGCACTGGTCCCCAGGTAGACAATGCGGTTCGATTGTGAAAACAGAAAGAGTGTCTCATCGATCTTTCTTTCTCTCTCTCCCTTCCCACATTTTTCGCATTCTTCAAACCAGAACCAAAGATGCAATAAGAATACGTAAGTCGACGTGCTTGTCGCGCGCGAGATTCGCTCATTCGTACTTGCTGCGTTTGAATCAGAATTTGTAGCACAGTCGCTCTCGCTTGCGCTTTTTGTAGTTTCAGTATCTTCTGCAAAGTCACCGATTTACCGAGTTTATATTAACCTCAAAGTAAATTGCCGCTGGAGAATTTGTATATCGATTAATTAATTGATGCCGTTATTCACATCCCTATTTGAGATCATTTCAATATAATTTCGATATGAAATATAGATTATAAAATACTGAGTAGTTTCTCTTTTCTTCGTTGTGTTTTGTAAGTGCAAGATTGAGACAACTAAAGTTCGTAAATTGATCTTGTGTCGATTATTATATCCTGTTAAGAAATATTTAAAGCGGAACATTTATCTGTTGTTGATTTTCGATATATCGGTAAATTGTCTGTTATTGTATAGAGTTTCCAAACGCGACGACAAGACTATTTTTGAAACTATACCAGACGAAAGTGGTCGGAGCCCTTACGCCGTCAATCCTATCTTCGTGGAAGAGAATTTCGTCGCCTTCGGCAAAGACCCGGGTCAGGTGAGGACGACGGGGTTAGGTAAGGGTTAACTTGCTATAAAAGTCGAATGGAAAGGCCGAGGGTTCATTTCGTATTCAGACTGCACATGCGCCAGTTGTCACCGCTGACACATCGTACGTCAATCCGTTTCTGCACACAAAGCTGCGGAAGAATAAAAAGAAAAGGGGGTGCCCCGCGGGGATACTCCCTCAGGGACGTCTCAATCGGCATTGCCGATCGATCGCCGACGTCTTCTTCTACCTATTGCCTTCCAGATCCGCGCGCAGCCGGCTATTCTCAAAGACTTCTTCGACCGGAATTCATTGCTTCGCACGCTTGCGCAAGCCATTTATTATTGCTCACATTTGTTGTGCGTCTCCCGAGCGTCGCGCGTGGGATCCTAAGCGAGCTTACACGCCGACATTGAACGGAGGTTCCCCGACTTGATACAATAAAGCTTTCAGTAGGCGAATTGAAAAGCCAAGTAAAATATCTCGGGTGTACTGTTTGCAAATAGATTAGCTAGTTAAACTCGCATATACTTTCTACTTCGCATTAGCATATTTATTGAGTTTTAAACATTCTATCATCAGACTCTACATTCTATTTCTCTAATGGTGTCTGATATAATGTAATATAATGTAGTATCCTCGATCCTTCACGTCTCTCATCTTCGGATACACAACGTCGTGGTCGGCCAATCGTTGCCGCTTATGATTGCCCCGCGGCGGGTCTGATATCGCGCCGTCTTCGATTACAAGTGCGAATGCGCGCGCGCGTGTCATTTTATCGCACATAGTTGCAGCGTGATTATAACTTCAGACACAGTGGAGAAAAAAAAAAAGAATTTTATAATGCCACGTCAAAATCAGCCACGCTCACAGTTTGTCGATGCTATCAACCAGCTGCCGCAGAGTTGGATGCGTGCCCACCAAGCACGCATGGTTCCCGAGGCTCCCGCATACACGCACCGCCGTGCGTTTTTTTCTTTTTTTTTTTCCATTTATGTAATCTCTAACTTTCATTTGCTGTTTCATGAAAGATGTAACACGTTGATGCGTTCGCGCTCGCTCGCTCGCTCGCTCGCGCGCGCGCCTACTATATCTCTAAGTAAGAAGGTGGAGGTCGGAGTGGATCGCCTTGGAGCCCGAGAGGCGCCCCGCCCACCGTCTCGTCTTTGCTCGAAGCCCTTTGCGTTTTGTACTCTTCCTCCAAAACCGTAGGATCAGGGCTCCACGTTAAGCCGGCCTCACACAGAGCCGAAATATCTGTGAATTCTTACACGGTATTAAACGATAATGTCAGATTACATAAGGGAATCTCATGAATTTGTGTCGCGTATTTTACCACAGTTCTCCGCGATCGAAGAATTACCAAATACGCGCACCGCCACAAGAAATGTTCAAGATATAATATATCTCGTGCCACTCGAGATGTGATTTTCCGTAGCTTTAAAACAAAACAAAACAAAAAAAAAAAAAAAAGAAAACTTTATTCTCAAGTTCTAGAATTCCGCGAGTAAAAGTAAATAAACACGAGTTAGACACCATCTCATAACCTTGTATATCAAACTTGCGATCTGTTAGTTAAAGCTAAGAGATTGTGCGTTGCGATGACACCGTTCTGAATAATTCAGATTTAATTTGTCATTTATAATGTGTTTGTCCTTCTTTTTTTTTTTTTTTTTTATTGTGAACCAGGCTTAAAGGTCTATAGCCTTACTATATACCCCGATATCATGCCATTCGCGTTTGGGAGCGCGCGTAAACCGTACCACGAACCGACCGCGATCTATTCAGCGCAAGATCCTGCGGAGCCTATCAGATGCCCTTTGTCGATCGATCCTCTTTGTAAATCGGCCCGCGGCAAGTACTATCATATTACCTTTCGGTGGGTATACGCGAGACGACGAAACGCGTAGCTCTAATTTGTGCCCGGGACACGGTAGTCCAAATATTACGAATTACGACACGATAATTATCGACGCTCTCCGCAAATTGATTTTATCTATAGCTAGCGATTTTTAAGCTGCTACCAAAACACAGGAAATCACATTTCAAAACAACTTCAGTTGTGCATGCAAAATTTTTACAAGTAAAAGTTCTTAAAAAAAAAAGTGCATATGCATGTCAGTCGCATATAACTTCGTGATGTAATCGCGAGATATATTACTTTTATTAATAAGTTTGTCATGACTTATCTGTATTGACGTATCAAGAGTTTTCTCTCCGAGAAAGAGAGAGAAAGAGCGAGAGAGACTAGTGGTAGTTACAAGTCATATCCAATATATTTTTCCTCTAATTATGTTCCATAGCGACTATATTCATGGTGACTGTAAAACGTCAGGTGTAAGAGTAGATCAGAAAAATCGCAAAACGCGCACCGTGTGTCCGCGTTGTTATATCGAGTTCAACCAGAGCAGCGTCGGTTTCACGGATCGTTAATATCGCCGTTACGACACGGGGCTGGTAATGATCGCGTGCAAAAACATCTTACCGAAGAGAACATTTAATTTGGCATAATTCAGCGGCGCTTTTGCGGTGCATTGGACAGACGAAGAAAAAGAATTCGGAAATACACGACTTTTGATCGACGTGTAGATCGACGTGTAACACATCTCTCGCTGGGTGGTCCATTTTCTTCTCTTACCGCTTTCTTTCGTTTTATTACGTCGGCAAGAAGAAAAACGAATGAAGCAACGATGACGTTGTCGCGTAATATTCTGACAAATTGCTTTGTATATTATTCATATACGTATTCATGTGAATTGTACATTTAGGTGGATTGTAAGTTTAGTTCTTCTGCAACAGTTATAGAGATACGGAGATACAAATAGTACCGCTAGTGTCATTTCATTTATAACGTCACTCTCACGTGATATCGAACAATATATGACGTCAGACAGTATGGTGGTCTTTGACCGATACAATTTGCCCTTACCTTGCACACGATCGCTTCGAATGGTATTACTCTAGAAAATATCCGGAGAGATAAAAATATCTCTAATTTATATTGCACCCCGAACGTGAATTTTATATCGATCATTCTTACATTTCCTGTCGTACGTTAGTTGTCTTGAGTACGAGTTTCTTGCTATAACTTTTCCGAGTGATGTCTCGTTGCATATACACATGAGCTCGATATAGACATATAGCAGTTCCCATGATTTATAGCAGTTCGATGTCTCTTACCCTTCACGAGAACCTCGGATACACGAACTACTTTTTCTAGATCGATATTATATCTTGAGAGACAACATGTTTTAATGGTTTTTCAATTTCTTAAAGAAATTGAAGTCATTCTTTTGCCATTTTTTTTTAAATACAGATTTGTTATTAATTTGATGCGAATATAAATCAATGATTTAAATACTTGTCAAAGGATTTATTTGCGCAATTATACAATGAAAACGACTTTTCTTCGGCTTTAATAAATAGTTTAAAGCTAGGAAAATTCTGTTGAATTTCACCGAATCTTCTTCGGGAAGGTATGTGTATAGGCTGTATAAAGATGGTCAGCAATTCAAATAGCAGGCTTACACCGGCGTTGACGAGGATCGATATCAGTGCAGTTGACGATTAGTGAACTTCTTTCACTGCAACCCTTGCGCACTAACGTGTCGTGCGACGGCGAAACGAGGCCCTAGAGATTCTTTGTTATTATTAACCCGTGCCGTAGTGAATCGATACACCGACCATACCAGACGTAGATATGCTGCATGCCGATCCTCTGCGATTGGTGGTGGCATGTATGTGTACGCGAATAACGTTAAATATTGAAAATTACATATGAACTTTTTTTTTTTACAAAAAAACATTTTATTAACGCGATTAATTTTATAATACACAGCCAATTCTTTTACGTGCTTCAAAATATTATGCGCATCACGTACAATGTGCCGTATCTCGCGAACATGATCATTACTCGTACGCAATGTCTTCATCCGATAAATACTCGACGCATCTACAATTCTTATTTGATTCGCGTGATTATCGCTCAACGTGCTTGCAATGAGATCGCGAGTATGTAACACGAGAGGCAGTGTTAGAAGCAATAAGAAACATAGTAATGCAAAGAAAGAGAGAGAGAGAGAGAGAGAGAGATAAAAAAGAAAGAGAGAGGAGAGAAAGGCTGCCACAAAGGCAGAATGCCGTCAGCATGCCTACGTACAGCTCGGGCTAAGTTCACTTTCATATCTACCCTCACTTGTATAATTCGCATCGACTCTCCTCGAACACACACACATGTGTCTATGTGATTCAATCTTTCTACATATTCGAGAGGGTTGAACGAAGATATAGAAGTCTCTTCGCGCGCGTTGTCTTCTTTCCAACAATTCCGCGTAAGATGTGCGTATGTGCCCTCTTGTAACCCTCTCGTCTATTTTCGCGTCGGTAAAGAAGAAATACCGCAGCTCTTGGTTATGCGTTCACCGCCGCAGCCGCCGTTAACCCCCGAGGTAATTTCGCTGTTTTGTCAAGACGGACACGACAGGTTGTATGCGCGGCCCCTCGAGGAATCCTTCCTTTTCTCGATAGTTTCTCCCTCTTCGTCGGGGTTAGCCTAGCGGAACCGTAGAAACATACGGCGGTTGTGGGAAATAATGACAGGGCCCCTCTCGCGCGCGCCCGCTCGCTCGCTCGCTCGCTCGCCCGCACGTCCTCGACGGGCCCTGACAAGCAGATCCGGAAGCGAGGCGAAAATTTTTCATCACGAAATCACCTCGTCTCTGTGAGCGAGCGGTCGCACGCCTCGCAGCCATTCGGGGGACCAGGCCCCGGACTCGACAGGAAGTCGAGTCGGTCAAGAGTCGCTCGAAGACTGCGCCTCGGCCGACTGAACCGTGAAGTCGCGACCCGAAACGGGCCCTCCGCGTGAGATGGAGAAGGGAAAGGATAAATGAGACCGGAAGAGACGAGCTTTCTTTTTAAGGAAGCGCTCGCGATCCTCCTTGCTCACGCGTGAGTCGTTGTGCTCTTTCGTGAGAATCTTTTTGCGGCCGTTGGAACAAGTTTCGGGCCATATAAAAAACAAACCCAAAAAAAAAAAAAAAAATGCTGAAAGTGCGGCGGAATTATATCGAATACTTCGTTCGTAATCAGATTTACATCGGTATATCTTCTTGCAGCGTGTGTAATCATCGTCGCGACGATAATTTTACGTAGAGATCGCAGGAATGAAATTCGCCACGTGAAGGGGTGGATACATCTTCCTTCCGCTCCTATCGAATACACGTATATGTGTATGTGTGTGTGTACTGCGCGCGCGGTATTAGATTACAGACCACATAAATATTCATAGAATCCCGAACTCGGGGTGTAGGTAAATCCAGGGGGTGAGGAGAGCGAGAACGTGGAGTTTTGATACGAGAGAAAGAAAGGCAGAGAGCGAGAATGGGCACGGCCGAGTGGCGGAATGGAGTTAGACATGAGAATGATAGAGCGAGAGAGGAGAGAAGAGGGAAAGAGAGAGAGAGAGAGAGTAAGAAAGATTGAGAACGGGCGGGCAATATTAACGGGAAGTTTAATCGTCGGCTGGTCCGGTCTGTCAGCTCGGACGCGCGCCGGGTCAGTCGGGCCCTCGAGGTCAATTAGTGCTGCTCAACACTCTCCTCTCTCTCCGACCTCCGAAAACGAGGCGAGTCTAACGCGAGTCTCTTCGCTGCGCTTCGGTCCGCGTTGATGACGCGTCGATCTTTTCACCGACATCAGCACCATTACCAGCAGGTGTCTTTCCACTGATGTAGAAGATTTCCGAAACACACGTCATTTCTTCCCAAAAAATAAAAATCTAGATTGATTATATTCTTTATATTACTTTTTCCTGTGCTGATAGCGAAAAGCTCACTTCAATTACTTACTCGCAACGTATGTGTAGATAGATATAATGTTATTTTGTTATATAAAACGCAATAATGACATATAAGAGTCTGCATCGTGATAACTAGTTATCAAGCTCGCGAGAAATCCCGATGACTTTATTATAAAATGTTAAATTGCATAGGATATATATATATATATATATACACGCACATATATTCTTTGTATGTTGATTGAATATGCATAAATTATAACGTGTCGCGATGTGAGCGGTCGAGAGCTTCTTTTTACGACTGCCACGGCGAAAACTCCTAGGTATCAGCGAGAAATAAATGATCCATCGCGATTCAGCGAGGAGAGTATAGAGAGATATAATCTTGATTCTCAACGAGGCGTAACCGCGTTTTCTCGTCGTAAAGCGGAATTTCGTGCATTCACGACGGTGCATCCGAGTTCCCTTTCTTTTCGGTGTCCACGACCTCCGTGGTTTTCCCGGAATATTATTATTATTATTATTATTATTTTTTTTTTTTTTATGTACAATCGCGATCGACGAGGTGCATCGCGCTTCGATGCAATTCTTTTTCCTTGGCCTCCATGGCGAATCACCGTTCCGTCTTTTCATGGGAAGAAAAAACGCTCGCTTGAGCGCGCACATTATGCGCCGCATTATGCAGATTCCTGGTGCTGCTTGAGGCACCATTTGAGCCTTTCGCGTTTCACGCGAAGTTGCTGAATAAATAACAGCATTAATAATAAAAAAAAATAATAATAATAATACACGTTACTTTAAATATAACGTATGTAACTTGTCGCGTTTTATTTATTTAAATATACTTGTGCAAAAAAAAAAAAAAGAGAAAAAGACACTATATGTGCGAGTGTGTTTGAAATATTCCTTATTGAATAATAATTTTTATCCTTTTACAATGCGTAAATTGATAAAATAATCTGAAATCTGCATGCAGCAAATACGTCATTGCAACATATGTGCTCATCGTTGATCGATTCGTAATCGTGAGACTTTGCAATAGCGCATCACGACACAATATCTTTCCGTGAGAAGAACCCCCTCGTAGAGAAGAACGCGTAGCGACGTTCGCTTGCTCGCTCGCTCGTTCGCTCACTCACTCACTCGGACTCGTGTGCGCGCATTGCAGCGCGCGACTGCACACACGTTGCACCGCGCCGTGGCCTTCGGGCGTCATTCACTCGCAGCGGCCGTGCCGCCGGTCGCCATCCACTTTCATTATACGTGCGCTTGCGCGCGCGCACGCCTTTAATTACATTTTTGCATCGCAACTGCCGAGAGAAAGAAAGACGGGCCGGGGCATCGCGCGGCGGGGGAAGAGGCCCATCGCGGCCGTGTGGCTAGAGGAGGAAGAAGAAGAAGAAGAAGAAGAAGAAAAGTACAACACGCGGACGATCCACCTGAGAAATTGTTGCGCGAACCTGACGAAGAGAGTCCGGTCCGAGGCAGGAAGAAGAAACCGACGATCTCGCGCGCTCTAATTTTATTACTTGGAAATCGATGAGATCGGCTCGCTCGCTCGCTCGCTCGCGTTTCTTCGTTTTTCTTCTACCCGGTTCGCAGTGCAAACAGATCGTCGGTCGATGAACCGTAATAGCAACTATTTTATTTAGTTTCATTCATGCGGTGTTGCGCCGCGCGTTGATCAACACGACTGTCGCTGAAGAGAGATATCGATATTTAAGCCCGACGATTAATCTCACTATCTCAGGTAATCAGATTGCAGGTGTCGGTATCGGACGATGAGAGTAAGTGATCGCAAACGCTAGATACGGATTTAATTAACATTGATTGAGAGATCGAAAGAAGTAATCAGCGTGTATCGTATCGTTAAGATTCAATAAGACAAAAGTAGCCGCTTGATTAAGTAGTTCGTCACATTTGCGTTGTGACGTCATTCTCATCGCCGGACTTTAACCGGAAGACACGTAAACATGACGTTTCTCAATTTTCGAAAGTATACATGATCCACTTTCGCGCGCGAGATATATATATATATATGCATATGTATATAATAAATTTCGCGTTTGCGACCACGGAAATGTTTGCAAACAAGCGCGCGACCTCCGTGTAAATGTGCTGTAATGATTAATCGCCCGCGGTAGCCGGTTGCGCCAGCTGTGCCAGGCGAGAAATTATCCTGAGCGATTCTTCGACAGTTCGTTAGTCCGAGCGGCTACTTCGTGGAATCGGCCGCTTTTACCAGCGATTTCCTTTCTCTTTATGCTCGGGAAGCGAACGCGCGCGGCGCTCTTAATCGCATCGCGCGATGGAATCGCGCGCGATCCGTGAAGCTACCGCTCTCAAGAGCGGCGATCTTTCCGGAAAAAATTCTCCAAGCCGCTTATCGACTACCGGTCGCGAGATTGATACACTGTTTTCTATACGCTGCTAATACGAAATGTGACTTCCGCGTATGTCGTGGCAACAGGCGAAAATGATTGATCGATCGAGAAACGACCGCGTTCTCTGTACGAGTTTAACTCAAAAGACTTCTTCTCGCTTCGATTCAATCAGTTCAATATAATGTATCATTGTTTTAATGTACTGTGTAAGTATTTTTTTTTATCAGTGTCAAGACGCGTATTTCTTCTCGCGGCTTTTCTTCTTCAAATATTTTAGTGTAATTTTATCCATAGTAATTTTTTTAAGCTACAACTTTACATAAGAGAATTTTCTCTTTCCCACACACAGTAAAAAAAGAAAAATGTTAATTTTGAGCGGACATGTAAAAAATGTTAAAGTAACTCATTCGTCATGTGGTACTTATCGACAAACTAGTAATGTTAAGTAATTGACACTTTATTTTACATTATGCAATAAAGTTATTTTACTTGCAGTCAAAATAACAAATATAAATGTAAAGTGTCAATTAACATTATTAGTTTGTCAAGAAGTAACACTTGACGAGTGAGTTACTTTTAACATTTTTTACATAAGTATCCCAGAAGGTCTACTCGAATTAAAATTAACATTTTATTTTTTACTGTAATATCACAATATAATGTATACTGTAATATCACAAATTATACAGTAACACGTTAACAATTAAGTTGTAAGAATTTTTATCAAAAATACAATTTAACAAACTTGAAACAGGATGAAAAATATCTTTGTCTACACGTTGAGAATAATAAATACGGATGCATTTTTAGATAATAATACGGATGTTATTAAAAAAAAAAAAGTGAAGGGTAGTCGACTTCCGGTTTGACTATTGTTGTTAGTGCGTGCACATCCCTTTTTGGGACAGGATAATGCATCATTAGCCGTCATTAATGAACACGTATGCGCGTGCTTCTTTGTGTTAAGTGCTTATTAACTTTAACTAGGCACTGCAGAAACCGGTGTATTAATTCATGTAATTTACAATCCTAGCGTGCCGCCACGTTCGCTTGTGTCCACCAAGTAGATACAGTGTTACAAAGTGTTATGAGATCATCAAAGAATCTCTCATTTGCAAAGTTCATCTTTCATCACCTACTCACAAGTTTTGCAATGAAACTCAAAGTAAATTAAATCCAAACATATAATTAAATTGTCACGTACAAGATAATCGATAATTAATAAACAATGACCTTTGAGACGGTATGTCATGTATTGTAAACGCGCGAACGTTTGAAATACATATTTCATAATCTATTGTTTTACATAGAAAGTTTAGTCTTCGGAAAAATTCGATCTTCTATACAAAAACATCCAATCTTCTTGTGTAGGTTCGCATATCCTATAATATCGTACATTCTTTGGAAAGAAGCGGAATCGGCAGAAAAAGATCGGATGGCAACCGCGTGCCGCGCCGATTCCTTTAAAGAAGAAGACCGATCGACACATAAATAATTAATAAAGCCATCAGCCGCGCGAGAGATCCGCGCGATGCATTTTCCATCGATCGGCGGAGGATCTCGCCTCCTCGATTTTGCTCGGCGAAAGCGGGGAGAATACAAGTCGCCTGCGGATTCTATAGCGAACCGATCGCGACCGTTTCATTGATCGCTGTTTACATTCGACCGTAAACAAGCCATTATGTAATCCTCCGTGAGTACACTCTCATACATAATTTACAAGTGCAGTTTCGCGTCCTTCTCCTACCAGCCGATATGCTGCTCGTATCCGCTCGCCTCATCGCGTGGTGATGCCGCGCGACGATTGCATTCTTCGCGTCCTCGAACCGCCTGTGTACTACCCTTAAAGTGACGTCACACTAAAAGTTGCTAAGACGTTGTATAAAATTACAGTTTACGATATGTTTCACATATTATTGCTTCGGGATTCTCTCTGGCACATGTTGTTGTTTGAAGAATAATTGCTTTGAAAACAAGTTTTGTAAACTTCAATCTTGTTTTTTTTTTTTTTTTTTTAAATTAGAAAAGATAAAGATTGAGAAGAAATTTGAATTATTAATGTTTAATATTGTCGGGTTTAGAATATTAGATTCGTCGATACATGCTTTGTTTCTTAACTTTTGACACGACAGAGCTCTGAGAATTAAGAGATAATTTTAAACACTGCTCCTCTTATCGTTCATCGAAAGTCCGCAACGATTAAACTCTCCGTGGCGTTTTTATTGGCATCGCTACCGGTACCGAAGCCGAATGCGGCCGTGAGAAATGCGGTGTACGTGGTTGGACGAGGCTGCAGCAAGTCGAAGTGCACGGCGGCGGTGCCGTTTGACCGACGATCTGTTTCAGCGAAAAGTAGCGAGAGGAACCTTATTCGCGCGGCCCTGAAGCACTGCCCACCTGACGTCACGCACCTGTTCTCTCTTTCTCTCTTTCTTCCCCGTACAGGTCGTCTCGAGAATTCACCCGGCCCCGATCCATTTATAAGACCCCGTAGGTTTTCTCTCGTCGCGGCGATTTCATGCCGCGAGATTCGCGCCTCGTATAAGGCGAGTCGGCGGCTTCTCTCCTTCCTTTTCTTCGTCTCTCGTCTTCCCTCTCGCGTCTTCGGCTCTCGACTGATCTCGCGATTACGTGCCGTCTTCCAAAATAATTTCGATCAATCGGAGAGTTTCACACGGATGTAATCCGAGAAATAAATCGCTTTGCTTTATATTTTTCCCACTTACGTTACATGTTAACGTTTTTTTAAAGCGACTTGCATCATCATTATGTCACGTCCTTTACGTTATTTTTATGAGATCTTTTTTGCGACTCCAAAAGAATACGACACATAATGATAACTGCGTATCGTTATCTGGCGTTAATAATATCCTTTTACCGCGTTTTCCGACACCGCGCGACGTTTATTTGCTGAGTAATCGCGATTCCCAGTACGACAACTGGATGACGATGACATACACGACGACGACACTTAGAACAGACGACAAACACGAAGACAACAATAACGCGGAGCGGCAAAGGTGTCGCGCGCGAGCGTGTGTTGCGTAAGAACGCAGTTGCGGATGCGACGCGTCAGAAACTCCCTCGAGCGTGTCGGTCCATCTTAGCGCTCGCAGTTAGAAGGTTTTTCGCGTAATCACAGTGCCACCTACATCTTTCATGGATTTTCCAGCCTCCGCGACCCTCGGCCGCTCTCGAGGAGGATACGCGAAGTCACGCCTGTCTTCCTCCGGCCTTCGCGCTCTTCCCTACCCGCTTCTTTGTCGCCGCGAATTCTTTGTTGAGAAACTCGAGAATCGTTTCGACCATTGTTTCTCGAAAAATGTGTTTACACACTTTTTTTTGTCAACATCATTATCTTCATTATTTGCGCGGAATGAAATTTTTCTCACTCGTGTTATAATTTTATTACGTTTCTTATAAAACGCGAAGAGAAAATACAAAAAAAAATAAATAAAACTATTATCTTCATCATGCGAATGTGTCGATATTATTATCGGTAGCAGCGAAGTAATATTCGCAGTTTCGAAGATTCTTATATCGGTATATCAAAAACTGGATAATCGATTATATTTTTTTTTTTTTTTTTATCACATGCGCATGATGATGATCGAACGCGATCGATCTTTAAAGAACTGAGGCGTGCATCGCCAGGTTAAGCTGCAAAGTTCCACCTGCCCAAGTTGAACGAACCAGCGTATATAGTTTTATATTTTGATACGTACGCGGTAGTGTCGGTTCGACCATGATAGACGGTGTTATCAGTTCCAATAACGTGTGTGCGAGAGAGCGAGCGCGCTTGTTATTAACGGCGTTGCGTGTCATGCCGGGGGAACGGAGCACGTGGAAAGAGTATCTACAGCAGCTACAGGTGGTTTTGAGAGAGCGTGTTACATCTCATGGCTACCGATCGCTTTCGTGTGTTTCTTTTTTTTTTCATTTTACATAAAGGCACTCTACTTTCCCGTACATTATGCTCGTACATTGTATAGTACGAGCGCGACACACTGCACGCGCGTCGCTCGAATCGACACGGATGCAATTTTGGAATCAATTGCGATTAACGTGAATAAATTTTAAAGAACGACTTGTTTGTCAGATGGCGACGTCGCGATGGAGAACGACGCGCGTGTAAATTTTGTATTACAATTAAGTCGCGAGCAATGGAACACGTGTGAAAAAAAATAAAAACAAGGAAAATGCATATTCATAAGAACGAATGTTTATGCCGGAATAATTAACACAAAACATCATCGTCGTCTGTGTTGAGAGAAAAAACATATTTCAGTTTTTCGCGCCGGTCGCATCGAACCACGAGACATCGAGATGATAGAGATAGCTTTTTGCGCACATGCTCTCGTGTTCTTGAATAATTGTGGGACTCGCAGGTTTCTGCGCGTGCAAGAATAACTTCTCTGAAACGATATGTCTGAAAAAAAAAACGTGGAATATAATGCGGCACGGCATTGTATGCGGTATAAAATTCCTGAAATGACTGGAATCCCCTGATGTCGGTCACCAGGATTCATCGAATGGAATTATGGAAAGTCAGGAGAATTGGAACATGTTAGCTCTTTCGAGAATTGCGTAGGATGATGCTAATCGCACGATGCGAGATGACTCGAACGTCAATGAATAATTAGTGCAGTTTTTAACCGTATGATGCAATTGTAATACAGATTCGTTCTCGTCGATCTCGATTATTTTGCAGTTATAAGATATTGGCATCTTTGAAATCTTATAGCGAGTAAAAAAAAAAAAAAAAATTATTTCAATCAAAACACATTGCAACACGTTTGAAACATCTCGAAAGTATTCCGCGCAAGACTTCTTACAAAAAGCACACTGACGATTAAAACAGCCGACAAAAAAAAAAAAAGAGATCGAGAGTCGCCAGGTTCTAACGTTCCGAAATGGCGCAATAGCTCTGTGGCGTAGGTCGCCGGCAAACGCGTTAATGAACCAGTTGTCAGATTTCTACGAAATAATGGATCCGCAAGAGGAGTCACGCGTCTCCACGATGACTCGCTCGTGTGCGTGCATCCTGTACGCACGCACGCACGCACAATACTCACACACGGCCCGGACTCGACTCCGAGAAGAAGAAATTACGTAAGCCCGAGTCCTCGCTTCTCTACCACACGTGTGTGTATATAGCGACGTAGTCTATTCCGATCCGTCCTCCGTAGTTTCCTCGTCTTTCTATGGCCGAGCTCGTCCCTCGATCCGAATCGGCGATACGCGAGCGGAGGCGTGCGGTGGTGTGAGTGCGAATACGCGCGGTTGCATAAGGTCGCGACCAAACGGCGCATCCGGCCCTTTCGAGTCATCAAATAGGAAGGACCGGAAGTCCTTTGACAGATCGCGACAATTCGCGAAAAACATACATACGTTACGAAAGATCCGCATGCAAAAAGGACCGGACTAATTAGCAGCGCCGAGATTTCGACGCTTCGCGATCACATTCAGTATTGTCGGATAATTGCGTTAACTTTATTTGATTAGGATCTAGTTAAAAATTATTAAACATATATAACCATGTATACATTGAACTTACTATGAAACATTAACGCTTTATTTTTTATTATTTTTGCCTGTGATATATATATATATATATATATAACAATATTTCGAAGTAACAAATTGTTAAAAGTCACAGAAAGAAAGAGAAAGAACTTGTATTAAACGCAACTGCCGAGAAGATCGGACTGCGTGCATAACGATTCAGCTTCCAGGCGAATGCACGCGGGCAACGGTGCATTTGCACGTCACTTCCTGAGCTCCCGCTCGATCCGCATCGGCAGGCGGATTATCATTTATCTCATCAGAGTCTCAAGTTCGTGCGGAGATGTTAAAGGGCGTTTCAATGCGCAGTATCTTTCTAATCACTTTGAAGTGTCAAAGCGATTCTTCTCGCTATCTCTCTCTTTCTCTCTCTTTCTCGTTAACTTTTAAGCATTTATTGCACATCGCAGATTTTAAGATAAGTAAAATATCACATGTTGGATATTGTTTTGGAGTTTTCGAAGAGAAAGAGAGAGACAGAGAAAGACAGTGTGTATATTTATTCATATATATATATATACATAATAAAAATAGTACCGAATATTTCACATAAAAATAATGTTGAGAATTTCTGACGGTCATGTAAACATGCAGAATTACGCAGCGTTTTTTTATCCGTAATACGGGCAACAAAAACAAGCGTGATACAAACGTAATGAGGCAAGAAAGTGAGAGCAGCACGAATAAACTATCAATAATGTCACTATAATAAGTAAAGCGTCGGGTTCCGCGTGGAAAAAAATGCGCATAATAAGCGAGCGCGACGTCATCGATCGCCGGTACATCTGTCGCAGTAAAGCGTACACGCGCCGCTTATTGCATAACCGCCAGTCGACTCCTGCCTATTAATCTCGGCTCGGTTGTAATTAACGAGCAACATTCCGCTAGGAGTATATGTATTTTTTTCCTTTTCTTTTTACTTGTCTCTTCTCGTACATAGAATCGGCGAGATCTGAATCGATTGAGCGGGAAATCCTACAATTATTATGCATAATGCGGTAACGTGTGTTTATGCTTGATTGGCAAAACTAGTAAATATAAAGCATTATGCAAATTTGTATATTGCGGAAGTGACTTGATAGATGCGTATCTATACTGTCCGGAAAAAAAAAAAAAACAGATGATTTCGAAACATCTCATTATCCTTTGCACTTGTATACAGTTGTGTTGTATAAATTTAAATAATATTGAAAGAACAAAACCGCAAGATGTAACGCAGATCTACATTGATATTGCGATAAGTCCAAGTATTCTCTTATTCTTTTTACTGTGTAAGCAAAAGTAACGCAAATCTCAATCGACCTTACCAGTTGTTTTATTAACTATCTAGAGTTTTATACTAATCGGCTGACTTGACAATTAAAACATATACAGATAATAAAGGTAATATATATTTCAGAAAGAATTTTAATTTAAAAGTAATGCATTTAATTTTTTCACAAATATTTTGCAATCAGCGCCCTATTATATAGCGCTTGTGATCGACATAATATCTATCGCAATACCTATTCGTGATCACAACCTTACCATACCTTCATTATGATACTGACTAAATAGTCTCACCTTCCTTTAACGCCTCCTATGAAATGATGTCGGCGTCCGCTCGACTAGACGATCCGCTGATCACGATAAATCGGATTTCTCGCATCTATCTACGGCAGCCTGGCATAAATCGCGCTCGAACGGCTAATTAAACCGTCGGCTATCGCGACGATTAATCTATCGACGTTTCTTCCCGACCACTGGCTTTTTCGTCCTGCCTGAGTTTTCTCTTCTTTTTGTCGCGTGGTCCGTCTCTTGATTTTCAGTGTACACGCATTTTCATTAAATGAGGTCTCGCTCAAACGCAATTTTAACGTAAAAGTGTCAATTAACAATATTCGATATAATAAATAATTATTATGCAAAAATGCTACAGTAACCTTTATTTGTATTAAAAAAAAACAAAGAAAAAAATAAACGGAATGCAGAGGAAGACAATGTGGCGAGAGCGCGGCGTGTATCGACCGGATGAGAGCTTAAAGTGTATATCCAGGCGTGTAAGCCGGGCGTATAGAGCCGCAGAAGAGGCCAGGAGGTAAAATCCTCTCCGTTCGGTTTCCAGCGACATTATTCCAGACGCGCTCTTTGCACATGTGTACGTCGGCTTGTCGAGCGTGAATATTTATGCCCGACCTCTCGCTGCCGCGATCGCGAGCCGAGAAATCCGCCGCATTCTGGAAAAAGAGATACCGACGTTTAACCATACGGATTGTTCTGATTTATGGTCGCGCGAATCTCCGCGATCGCGGCCAGTGCCGCTCAATCGGCCGGATGTGTGCGCGTGCGCATTTCCGTCGAATTACCGTAGCTCATAATCGATGTAAATTGCGATAAAATAAATCCGATGAAATATGTAATAGATTAGTAGAAGGAAAAAACACATCGTAATGGCAATATCTACACATCAAAGTTTCTAAAGGCAATTGTAATTTCAAATTTCAAATGCGTACTTGTTTCTCCGCTAGACAGATGGAAATAGCGAAGTGTTGTTTTTTTTTTGCTACGAGAATCTGCATAATCGCTGAATTGTGAGAATCATTTTTCATAAGCGTTCAGAGATTGACCTCGTGCGACGCAAGCCGCATCGCGGCGTGAATCACACGTTTCGCTTCCCGCCAATAATCGTTCATTGACTACTGCGCGTACAATTGTGGTCCCCACAGCAATTTATTATGCGCGCAATCTATACATTTATAATCGTGTCAATCTCCTAAACTATACGGATCTGTTTCTTCGAGAGAAAAAGAGAAAGAGAGAGAGAGAGAGAAAAGATATTTCATTAAATGCTATCCGCGATGCAAAACAGATAATAATTTATTCGCTTATATGTGCCACATAAATTGTGCGATGACTGAAAGATATCGGAATAATTGAGATAATTTAATTTATAAACACTGTAACTTCTCTGTTACTGGTAATTGAAATAAGTTCGTCATTTTGCATAAGTAATTGTTTCACTCTGCAATCGGCACGTATTAGCGATTCAATAAAATCCCATCGCTATTATCGCGTTAGCTGCGATTATATTTACGAGAGTTATATATCACATTACAACTATTATTCATATAACGTTTTTTAACGTTTTTTTTATACGATCGTTTGTAAGGATGACAAGTTGTGTGTATTCGCACGAATGTCCACACGAACAACACACAATTGAGTTATTAAAGGGAATACGGAGCTAATTCACTTCGGCGAAATCGCATTGCATCGGCATCGAAACAAAAGGCAGACGGTGAAAATACGGTGCTGGCCGCGGCGCGTGAAGGAAACAAACTGCGCTGGCCTAATGTATGTCGGACACTAACACGGACGCGGTGCAGCATTTATATACAAGCAAATCGATTAGATCGGTGCTGCTCAATCGGTCCCGATACATGTGCTAATCAGCGCGTTACACCAGGGACCGCGTTCAGATCACTTATCGGGTGACCTGCGATGCAATTTACACGTTTCTCTTGTAATCTTTTCGTTTCCCTCTCGCTCTTTCGTTCGCGTATATACGCGCGCTCCCCTCGACTTTTATGTAATTCGTGCCGCCGGCTTTTCCACTACACACAGCGCGCCGCTAAACCGGTATAACCGTGGATTATAATTTATATTTCTAACAAACTTGTTAAAACGTGATAATAATAATGATAATTAAAGTACGCGTTAGCACATCGAGTCGATAGGTATGTGGTATCGCGCGAATCTGAATCGAACGTCATAGAATGACAAGAGTCGTATAAGCTTATCGGAGAACGCGCGGTTGTAGTTAAAAATCGAAGCGGGAGCGCGACGAAGAAGAATCTCTCTCGCGCGCAAGGTCGAAAAAGTGGCGCGCAGCTAAATGCCGTTAAATCATACACAACGGCGGAACAGGAATTTCAAGTTTCAAGTGCTGCACTTGCGGCAGGCAGCGCGCGCGCTCAGAAATAGTGGAAAATTATGCAAAAAGATGAAGGTTTCTGACAGGTTTCGTTATCATTCCGCTTTTTTTTCGCGCCTAACGTCCATAACGTCGCTCCGATGATCGAGTCTCGGGGAAATTACTTCGGATGGCTTCGGGTATACGCTCTATTTTGGTCACTGTACGGGCACTCACATTATCTTACTGCTAGGTGTATCTTTTGTTAAGTCCGTTGAATAAAGCATGGCCGTAGTGACGGAAGAGTATCGATTTAGCGTCGTAGTAACGTCAGGCTGCACGTACCCTACAGGTCATATCATTTTCTGCACTTCAAATACTAATTTCTGTCTGCGGATATAAAATTTAATTCTTTTATTTCGCCGCACTTTGACAGCGTGTTCTGTGTGTGCTTCATCGTACAATCGAAAAATCCCATATACGTATATATTTCCCATATGTGTAACAAATACTTCATCAGGATTTGTTTAAAACCCATTTTATATTCGTTCTCTTTTGTCTGATGCATATCTCGCGTAGTACAAAAAGTTTATACAAAACAGAGATCAAAAAATGGCCGGAATAACTTTTCGGACTTCGGACACGCGAAATTCGGCCTCGCCTTACGAGCAACGAGAACTGGCGATCTTGATAACATTGCAGGAAATTATGCGGGAACGAACGACGCGTCGTGCTCCTCTTTCGTTGGTGAAAGCCACTCTGGTCCTCGAGAGAGGCGAAACACTTCGTGGCACGCCTACGTTCTTCGGGTATACACGCGAGTTCCTTTTCTACTTCGTTGCGGCTCACGCGGTACTTCGTGCACTTCTCGCGCGCACGCTTCCTCGTTCCGTCGCGGCCGGATACAAACTTTTACCGCGCGCGGAGAGTAAAAGCAGCCGTCTCGCTCATCAGTGTACTGCATATTGTCGGGAAATTAAATCCTAGAAATCTCTCGTCGACAAAAGTATTGTACGACGATTGTCACATTAGAAAGCACGATGCTCAGTCAATCGTCGATTATTGATTGACTTCAGCTGTGTTCGTTCGAATGAGAACGTTTTGTTACCTGATGTTTATATGAACACGGAACGTTCTAGTTCTCGATTAACGATTTACTATCGAGAAAATAGTGGAGCGCGAATTTGAGACAAAATAAGAATATCAGGTATCTTGTATCACCTGCATTTCTATAATTACACTGACAACATGAGCCGAAATAGCTCGGCTTTGTAACGTGGCATCTATGACAGAACTGATATATTTTGCATAACGCGCGGTCACTAACCCCCGTAGTGTGCCGTTGTGATGGTAGCCGACTTAAATAGGCAGCGCGTCAATACCAGTTTTATAGATTAACTTTTTTTCTGCTATCTCTTGGGAATAATTCTTACCGATCAGTCCGTAACAACTGTTTCTGGAGAAAGAAGGAAATGTTGTGTAATTTAAATCAGACATGCAATGTGTTTAAATATTGGTTTTGCAATTAGAAGAATTATTAGTTAATCGAATAAATATAATCAATTTTTAAATTATGAATACGAGAAAAAATTACAAACGTAATATAAAAAAATATAATTTTCTGTGAGTACAGATAATTTCGCTTTGATAAACTTGATAATGAATATTAAAGTTTTATACAGAAGTAAAAAGAAGTACATAATATGTTGTTTTGTGACATATTTATTTCGTAGTTTACGATGTGCGATATAGACACATGAGCGTTTGTTTTGAATGAACGGCGACGTCCTATTTTTATCACCTAATAAGAGCGGTTTTTACCACATTTACGTCCTAATAGAAAATTAGGATCGTCTTACTGCGGCAGTTTTGGATACTGGCGAGACCGCAGGACTGCGCCTAAGCACGAAAAGCGAATAGCAGTATATAATGTCTATAGGTATATGGGATGTGCCGAGGTACGCCCACAATGGTCCTCTCCCAGTGTTTCTCAATTCGTATATACGCTAACTTTATATAACACACGCAGTCAGTGCGCGTAGTCTGCTAAACTTTTACTTTCGAATAATTATTGATTCAATACGGTGAATGTCTCAAAAAGTCGAAACAATTTTTTAATTTCTATTTTGCAACATTTTTTTTTCCGGATTATATCGCATCTTTATATTTATATAAAGTCGTCGAAATGTGATCTCGCTCAATCTTGATCTTGAAACATTTAACACTAAAACACTCTTGTACTCTTGGTACTATTACAATCTTATATTCGCAATTATAGAAACTCGATCGATACAACTAATCGTACGTTTCATGTGTGCTTTGCTTCGCGCAAATACGTATAATTAATGTTATAACTTACAAGTATGATTTTATTATTTACACAGTGAATTGCTGAGCTCTGAATTTAAAAATATCGTTTGATCAATAGCATGAATTGGTGCTTCGTGCATTTGAAATCTATTATCTGCACGCTTTGTCTTGCAAGAAACGCAAGTATTATGTGTTGCATATCAAAATCCTAAAAAAAAAAAAAAAAAAAGATATTGGTTGAAACAATTAATACGAGAAAAAGATTCGTGATTTCTCATCAAGCAAGTCAAGTGCGTTAAGTACCACTGTGCTGCGAATTTACTAAGGGGATGGAAGAGAGTCTTGATGCACAGCCTGATTTTTGGCAAGGAGGGACCTCCTCCTTCGTCATCGGTACGAGTTTTAATGCGTTTTACGGCCCCGACTAAAAACCCATTAAGACCCCGTCGGCGGGTGGGAGGACAAATGCCCCCTTCCTCAAGGACGCGCTGAAAATTATTTCCTCTCTCCCTTACGAGAGAATGAAACTTCGCACTCACCGAGACCGGCTTGTAGCGATGTTCCAGCTGACGTTCCGAAGTTTCATCCTTCTTGCCTTTTTCGTTTTCCAGGAGAAATAAAGGGAATTTAAATTGCAACAAGCGGCTTTTTAAAGATATTAACGAGAAAAATATTGCTTCAGTAAAATTTTTATCAAAGCGTCCCTTTCTCTCTCTCTCTCTTTCTTTCTCTTTCTTTGCCGAAATAATTACAGTTTTATATAACAAAAAAAAATGTATCAAATTGTTTCCAGTGATGGATTCTCTGTTATTACTCTAGCACTTTCATATTGCTGTTATTTGATACATCACCGTTCGTCGTTATTAAGCAAAATTCCTTCAAATGAAATTAAGCGGTCGATTTACCTTCACTATTTCCGCGTAAAGTAGAAGCGAGCGAAACATACTGAACGCGATGTCGTAACGGATGTGCAGTTATCGGCCTTCCATCGATGTGCCGACTGATGCCCGCACTTTTCATCCATATAAATTCCTGTGAAAATGTCAGCTTGCGTGTCCGCAGCTTGGACGCGTGTAACTTGTGCTGCGGGTAATGGATTTCTCGAATCAACGCCAAGTGCGCTATATTTACATCGTAAATAATTAATTATGCACATATAGTTAAGCACCGCGATTATAAGTAATGCAAAATGCGCCATTATTGCAAAAATATTAACGGATGCAGTGATATGACTTCCGTTAGAAAAATGACAACGGATGCGGCAGCGTGATTTCTAATGCACGTACATGTACATGCACTTTGCTAGTTCTCGAGGCACATTATATTTTCAGCCGTAAGTTCGATCTAGATGTGAATGTACAAAGTACAATGTACAATGAGAGGTGAATGTACAAAGTATATATTAAACGCGCGTACGTACAACAATTACTCGCATAACGCTCGTCGACAGATGGTCTGAGATAATCGCGGAACTATCGCAGATTTTTGCTCGCGTAAATAATATACTTATAAACACACACGTTAAAACATTGTCGTCTAAGACTTCATTACGTTGTGTGTGCATTACAATAATTACACTACCAGTATTCAAATTGATATGACCAGTTTAATAAGATGGTTGAACTTAGCGGAGGTGCCGGCGCAATTTATACTTTATGATCGAAGTAGACAGATTTATAAAAAATGACATGTTCCCCGACCGTTCGCAATATATCGCGAACAGTCGAGATTACAGACTTGTCGGAGTATCGTGTACGGTTTATCTGAGATCACGTATCTTAATTGAGTTGTTTTTGAAAAACTAACAGTGACACATTTTAAAAGTTAAACAGTATGTATCGAAGCGCTTGTAGCTTCGCGTTTTTATATGCGACAGACTATCAGATTATCGATTATCAGAAAACGCTTAAAATGTCCGAGGAGTGTGGACGAAAACTGCTTAAAGACATTCGATGATTAATATTATCAGCGTTGCCTCAACGCGCGTCTGTCTCCCTCCTCTCCCTCCCCCCCGAGAAACCGTCAAAAGCACGACAAGAAAACCTTCCGTCGCTATTTGCATGATATCGAACTACTGACTATCGATTCTATTATCGTTAAGAATTACGTACGCCTTTTGAATTATACATGGTGTCCCGCTCCACCCTCCGGCCGTACCGGACAGACGCGCACAAGAACGGGAGAACAGGACAAGAGACGAGAGCAAAAAGGGGTGAGAGCAGAGAGGGGAGGGAGATAGGTAAGAGAAAGAGAACACGGGCATGATATTGATGCATAAAACGTGGATATTTACGAAGCCTGTTTTCACGGATGTGAACACCCGGTATGCGCGCGGTGTACAAGAGGCAGCTGGGTGGTGCGGAGAAGAAGGGGGGAGAGGGAGAAAGAAAGAGAGAGAGAGAGAGAGAGAGGAACCGCGGAGGACCGCATCGCGCCGCAACGGCGTTTATTTATTTTACCCCGGACGGGAAACTCGTTTGCGGCGCGCGCGGATGCTCGTCCGCGCGCGGTGTATACTTAACGGGGGCGCGTACGTGCGATGCGGAAAGCGCAGATCCTCCTCTCATCGTAATGAGCGACGACGGCGCGTCCGACACGGCCGCGAGGCTAAACGCGAAGAGGGCCCGGCCCGCCGCTACTGTACGCGGAATTTTTCCGAGCCCGAAACGCGGCCCCGCTCAACATCCGATTACCGACTCAGCAACCGGGAAATTATACGGGATGGCGATCGCACCGAAGCTAATCCGTCGGAGTTCGAGCGAAGAAGCAGCGGGATTACCGACAGATTTACTATACTGGGAAGGCAAGCGGAGTATTACAGGAAAATGGATACTTTGCCGATGATAGCGTGGTTGCACGTTGGAATTAATATTGGATCTCCTCTGAAACACTGAGAAACTCGCGCCTCGCTTATAATTGCGCATAGAAAGGCTTAGTCTCGTCATTGACCGCAATCGAGATTACCTAAATTCTTTTATTCTCCGTATTAAAAGATAGATATTATAGATAAAATCTCTTGGAACCAGACATTAATGAGATTTGTTCCTTAGATGTGTAATGTAGCGATTAATTTGTGTGTGAGTAAAATGTGTATTCAAACAATCCAGCATTACCTATACTTTATACGAAGTGATAAATTGATGAGATTAATTACGCGATAAAAAATTTTGACATCGGCCATTTGGTGAGCAAATTTATATTTCCGGCTGCAAAACGTTTGTTGTCTTCGCATATTATTTTTTTACTTGTCACGTGTGAACGGTGATATCGTCGAGAGAAACAAAAGTGATTTCCTGTCGGAAGATGCAATCTCTGAAAGAAGATATTAACGAAACCCCGCCTTAGCAACAATATATGATAAAATAACGATGATAATGCTGATTCTCCTTCTTGTGCGTGCACGCGGAGACGCTGCGCCACCACGAACGCACGCGGTCGACTTTGATCCGTCTTCGTCTTGCGTGCGATAACTATTCATAAGCGACGTTACACCGAAAACGACGTTACATCGGCCCCGCGGTAACCGTGTTTCTGTCATACAGTGTCGACAAGCCACTTAAAACACGCGCCCCTCCTCCTTCGCCCCGGCTGGACGAAACGCGAGAGTAAACTAGATATTAATGCGGACGCGTCGGACGTCGGGAAAGGGAGTGGACCATTATGAATTACTCGCGCATGTATATATGTATGAGTAGAGCGGGCCCTATGCATATTCATAAAATCCTCTTGACCTCGCGAGATCGGAGGCAGATTGTCGGGGTAACGCTGAAAGTGCTCCGTGAACGGAGCGGGGCGAGACGGTGCGGCGGCAAATCAAGATGCGGTGTTGCATTGAAGGATGCGCGTTTCCTACACCGGTGAACGTTTCACCGCGATGTTAATACCTGTGGACGCGCGGCGACTGCGGTGGGCGGCAAGTGTGGGCATAAATAAAAAGTTTGTCGAATAAGAGAAACATAAAGGAGAGATTTTAGTTGAAGAAAGACAAAGAGACGAATATTTATAAAGACAGAACGAGAAGCAATTTTGTGAGAAATACAATTTATTATAGAAAGTAATAAATGTATGTATCTATCGTATATTTTTGGCAAAATTTGTTTCTCTCTGGGTTACAACAATAAATTAAAAACTTCGCGGAAGATGTAAGAACAAGACAAAAAAAAATAAAGCGTGCAATCTCAAGGAAGTCAAATCCAACCAGGACTTCTTCCCGTTGTTTCCGCGGTACAAATCGCTTTTCTTAACTCAATTACGATGCCCGCACTTTTAATGACGTTCGTAATTACAGCGGCAATGTCAAAGTTAATTAAAGTTGTCGGATCGCTATCTTACTTTCATGTCGAGACCCACCTAGCGCAACGGTGTTTTCCAGTCATCGCCGTGGCTCAACTCGCGGTGGGCCAAGTGTCTTTTTTATCTTCCGACACGTACTAGGAATAAAAAAGATTGTCTTGAAAAATATCTTTAGGAACGACACATGTTGTTAAGATTCTAATTTGTATTTTTCAAGTTGCACAATTAAAATATCGCAAATAATTAAAAACTTTAACTGTGTTGCTTGAAATGATATATTCTAAGCAATATCAACGCGTCAGAAGAGATGAGATTTTCTGTACGATGTTGATAACAGTTTATTTCTTTCTAGCTGTCATTTTCTTTTATTTTCTCTCGTTTGCTATTCAAACTCGTTAAGCTTCATTCGCGTTGAATCTTTACGATTATCTTGCGCGGAGGATATTACATCAAGAATTGATATTATCTTTTTTTATAGATGTAATTGAAAATTTGATCTAATTGCACGTTGATCAGGAATTCGATCAGTTATATCGATCAGATAAAATTAAAAATACTACGATAATAATTTATATATTATATGACGTGTAGTACGACAGAGCAAAATATTTTTCTTTATCAGAAATGTTCATCATAGAATTCCTATTACGAATATTGCAACTCGTAAATTTATCACAAGTCGGAAACACATCGCAATAATGTTATCCTGATGGCTCTTCAATTGATTCATAAATTAAGAATTAACAAGATATGTGCCGATGTGTTTGCGGATTGTAACGACAGGATCCTTTAAAGTGCCGTTATTATCGCGCGAGCCACTGTGCATAGTTTTTCCGCCGCCCTTGCCGCATTAAAAATCCCCTCTTGCTTAATGATCGCGCGTTAACGACTGCGAAATTCCCACACGTTGTGACGAGCGCATTGGATGCGCATGCATCGGTCGGCGCGAAAAAAATAAATTTCTCTTCCGTCTGCTCTACGGTATGGCAGATCTGGCGCGATACACGCGCGCCGTCGACCGGTTACCCGCGGGCAATTATCGGAGTCGTAAGGGCAACCGGCTGCTAATGAGGCCGCCTCGTTACGATCGGCCGATTAAAATCGTATCTACTGTCGTTCGTATCTCGCGCGCGCGTCCGTATGCGGTCTAGTTTGCCGTCGTGTTCATTGATATCGCGCTGTGAGCGAGGAAGAAACGGGTTCTGACCGAGAACCTATCTTTCTGGGACAGTATATTATGTATTTATCAAAATAATTATCGTGCTTCGAAAAACAAATAAACCCGCTGTGTGTTTGCTACAGTTGTGAAAAAAAAAAAATCGTTTATTAATATTTTCCTTATGCCTTTGCAATTGAAACTGTATTACGAGGTTGAAGAATAATTTTTTTTTTTGATTTTGCGAGAGAAAGAGAGAAAAGGATAGAAATAAATAGATGGGCAAAAAGAAATATTCGGTAATGCTACATATAAAAAAAAAAAAAAAAGAAAAAAAATCGAATTGCACAATTTATCGTGTGGTGAAAGTACAGATACGTAATAAAATGTCTCAGCTTTGTACCGCGCATTTAACAACAGCGAAATGATGCGGATGAAAAAGCGCGGAAAAGGAAATAGGAGCGCTCTTCGATAAATGTTAAAAGAAGGCAGAAGGTGAGAAGCAAAAGGAAAGGGCAGGGATCGGGCGATGTAAAGAACTCGCTCCGCAATCGTCGTCGTGTTGTAAAGCCGCTGAGAAACGGAATACACGGTTTATGTCGTATATACCGCGCGACTTTTACGCGCTCTTGAACACTTCCAGAAGTGTCGCAAGACAGATTTATCACGGTTCTTTTGCATTGTTGTTTCCTGCACAAAGCGGTGTCGATGACAAGCGTGTGCAATTTTGGACTTTGTGCTTTTATCGCTTCGACGTTCGGTGATTATATATCGCGGTTATTTCTGCGTGTCAATAGAAGTGATTAAAAACCGGAATAGTTTAGGAACGACCGTTCGCTGCGTTGATCGCTGCGCCGATAAGTGATACCGGCTTATTTATTGGGCATCGATCGCTCGAGCCAGGACAGAATAATTAATAAGCATCGTGACTAAAAGAAATACAGCGGGAAATCAATTAGAATGATACAGCATATACGTGTATATATATTGTCACACTAGAATGACGTTTTTTAGTAACAAATAAAAACGTCAATATGTAACAAAATAAGTTGTAAAATATTTTAAACGTCACGCATAACAATTGTTATATATTGATACAATTGTTATACGTGTGATATCGCAATGATATATAACAATTGTTATGCGTGACGTTTAAAATATTTTACAACTTATTTTGTTACACATTGCGATATCACACGTTAAAGTTACAAAGTGAACTCTTCTCCGTTCTTACTTTTTCCAATCGCCGTGTACAGAAACGCGCAAGAAATGGAACAGTTTCTTACGACGAGAAATAATAATGGCATTCCGACCGAGCTGCGCCAAAACGGGACGTTAGGCGAGAAGCAAAAAGAAAACACATGGGATATCGTGAAAAAGAGACCGGCAGTGTTTTACGATGCCAGTTTGCGATGCGAGCGGCGCGCGCTCGCGTGGCTTTTCGTGCTGTGCCGCGATTTTATACGTTTTGCGAACGCGTAAGCGCGCTCGTTTTCGCAGCCGCGGCATGGAAATCCAGGACGCCTTTACTGCCCGCGAAGTTACAACACTAGGCAAGTTTATGGTTTTCGCTTCTCTCCGCAAACGCAGCGCGCTCGAACTCACACGCGCGGGGCACCGCCCCGTTCCCGGTGCGACGACGACGACGACGACGACGACGAGGTGCGTATAACCGCTTCGCTCCCGCGCGGTTGCTGCTCGTAAGCACCGCGCGCGAAGGAAGACCTGATGAACACCTGATCGCCGTTACCAGTAGCGGGCGCGGCTCTCGTGAAAAGTGGTAACTGAAATGAGCCTCTTCGCTCTCTTCGTATCTGTTGCGCTGAATTAACGGCCGCGAGCTTGGAAATTGCGTATTTAACCCGCGAGCGTTCGCGCTCACGAGAGACGCGTTTTACGTTGAGAATGAGTTTCCTCTTATGTGATCTCTCATTAGGCCAGATGTCGTTCAGCACAACTTGATCTGCCTATATATTTAATCTCTTGAAGAGTATATATGCTTATATAAAGCGAGTATATTAGATACATCAGATACACGTATCTGATGCAAGATGTACATATGGAGTAAATTATGCATTTGTTTTTGTTGTTTAATACGAACTCTCTCTCTGTCTCTCTCTCTCTCTCTCTCTCTCTCTCTCTCTCTCTTTCTCTCTTTCAGGCTTTATTTAAACGGTGAAGTGGCGATGAAGTTTCGAGACGTACGTGTTACTCAAATGTTTCGCCTGATGCGATCGTAATGTCCGTCACAATAATTCATGTACACGTACATATAATTGCTGCCGGGTAAAGGGGAAACGCACGTGAACACCTGATCGTCATAACAGACGGGTTTCAGAACGCGTAAAACGTAAACGGGCGTAGCTCGTGAAAAACGTAGTCTGGAAACGAATCGCTTTGCCTTTTCGCATCCGCCTCGTACGTAGCGTCGGAATTAACGATCCGCGAGATGTACATTTGCCGTACGAAAATTACGTATTTAAGGATATACGATGTAATTCAAGATTTGCCTAGGCACATCACATAGAAAAAGAAAGAGAAAAAGACAGAAAGAGAAATCACATAATATCTTGCACGCAAGACGTAGGTTATTCCGAAATTCACGACAAACTTAGCCTACTGACTTGCGTCTTGTCTCATATATATCTCAAGAGCCGTTGCATTACTCCGGAAGAGTTTGCGAGCAGTCACAGTTGTTTTCGCAATTTGCTATTAAGATTTCTATTAGGAGCCGCGGCAGGAATTTATAGCGTTCGCGAGCGGAATGCTTACGTGCATCATCGTAGAAAGCGTCGCGTTGCACCGTTAAGGGTTAAAAGAGAGAGCATCGCATTGTGAAATATTCAGAATGCATTACGCGGAGCGGGTAACTACACGAACGTAAGAATGACTGCGAGCACAAAATGTGTTTAGACGCTTTCGCAATTCGCGTGAGCTGTTTATTACGGACCATTTTTTGTCGATACCATCGACGAACTCTCGAAGGTATTAAAAAGCCATGAAAGCCACAGCCTATCAGACACAGACTGCTCCCCGTCGATCGTACGGGGCTCCATTGGTCATGTCCTTTTTTTTTTTTTCACTGCGTCATCGCTCTACGTCCCGATTGGCCGGCACCCGATACTCCCGTGTCACGGTAAAATTAAGCGTGTTTTTAGCACAGCCTCGCATTTGGGGAATCCCCTCGACCGTTCGCTTTGCCGCCAATCGATTCTCGTCCAATACCAAGTCCGATGCGTCCATCATGAAAATATGGCGTGTCGCGACACACAAATATCTTCTCTTTTATTGTAAAAATATTCTGATTTATTCATAGTTTAATCGAGAACAAATTTTGCTGGAAGATTGTATTGAATTTTTTGTTCTTCTAATAAAATATTTTGGTGGCGAAATAAAAACATTTAATAGATATTAAATGTTTTTATTTTTGTTTTGTTCTTCTTAAAAAATATTTTTTTCACGGCCATATAATAACTTTTTTTTTCCGTGCACGTTCAAATCTATATATTTCTAAATTACGATTCTTTGTTATTAATTATTGCTTCAAGATTACTGTTGTTTTTAATGACAAAGAAAAGAGCCTGCAGAAATTACGTTTAAATAACGTACATAAAGTCATTTTGGACTACATATAAGGGAGACATCCGACATCAATAAAAATGCATCAGCAGAAAAGGCGATAAATTCTGCGCGGCAACGTGAACGGACGGCTGATCAGAATAGCAGAACGAAATTTAATGCGCTGACATGCGCCCTCGAGAGAGACTGACTGCGTTTTGAAATAGTTCCGAGGACCTACCCTTCCGGACGACAGACGACGAACGGACCTACGGGCGCATTGATGCGTACGAAAAAGCGCGCGCATGTCCGCCACGCCGGCCCGGCATTAGGGAAATATTCAAATGGACCTGCGAGGCCTGCATTGTTATTCTACCGTGAAAACGGCTGGCGTTGTTACCTTTTATTAGCGTAATTTGTCCTATTAACCATTTCCCAACTACCACCTTGTAACGGCTTTCCTCTTACGGCGGCGGCTGTTGTTGCGTGCCGCGCCTGGAGGGGGCTCGCGTCGCGACGCACACGCGTTCTATAATTGACCGCCTGATTAATTGGTCTCTGATTAATGAAGATTCCTGGCGACGCGCACACGCGATTTTCTCCGAGTCTTCCTCCCGAATCGATCTCTCGCAAGAGATATTACGGAATAAAGTATTTACGAAACACACGGAACGATGAAACACTGTCTCTTCGCATTTTTTTTTTTTTTTATTCAATCATTAAACGTTAATCAAGCTGATATTATCGATAATGCTAGAAATTATGAAACAAACTCTCGCTACGTCACCATGTATGGCGGTCTCCACGAGACTGTAAGCCAGCGAAATAATGTATGCTGAAGAATAGAGCACTTGGTAAATCCTAGGAAGAGGGCCCACGCCTCGATGAAAGTTCTTCCAAGCTGACTCACCGATCGAGATTAATGAGAATGCGCCTCAAAGGCGCCGGGAAAACAACAAGCGAGCTTCCTAAGGTCACGTAGCATATTGTCTTGTGCGAAAATTGTGCCTTGTGTAGAAGGCACATTTAATAACCACCGGAACGTCCGCTAGATGAAGTGGTAATTAAAACGTACTCACGCGCCGTACGTGGTGCTTTAAGCAGACCAATTTTCCGATTAAGCCTTAACTACACCGGTCTACTGTTGCTGCTTTTCATTGCACGCACAGTCTCTATTTAAGCAAAGTATAAAGAGCGAGTTGGATTTACGATTTTTTTTTTTTTTTTTTTTTTTTTTTAATAAATAACAATTAATAATTATAAATAACAATTAATATATAAATAACAATTAATAATTTTTTCTTTTTTTGTGTTACAAGTAAATAAACATTTAACTTCACGGAGAGAGAGGGCTAAAATTGCGCGTCGACTTTTCAAGAGAGAGATAAGTAAAATATAAAAACATTAATTTCTGCTTTGTTAATAATTCTCTCACGTGTTCAAGCGACGTATCTGTGATGAGTTTCACATGTCTTATAACCATATAAATATGCATTTTGTTTCGAGATATGTAAATATGACTTATGTTGTGGGTTACAGTCGTAACATTATTCTAACCGTTCAGATAAGGAATGAAATAAATCGCTTTGTCGAGCCATCATAACTACCGCGCTTAGTCAACGAGCCACTCACGCCGGTCACGGAAGGTTTATTAAATAAATCCGACGTTTCGCGCGTCGGCCGCGTATCCTCGAAACAATCGAAGTTTTACGGGAGCGAAATGTCACTGCGATTGTAAATCGACTCTCGCCGCGTTCGTCGGAGACTTCGTATTCGCACGACGCGTCCCACTTTTCCTCGCGTCTTACGCTCACCGGTGATTTACACTCGACACTTGTATGGGACACGCATAAATCGAGTTCTCGCCGAAAAATCGGTACGTGTCACGATCGGCTATAAACTGTCTGCGAAGCGAGAAAATAGTCTACAGAATATTATGGATAAGACGTAACGAAATGTGTCGAGATTGTGAAAAATAGGATATTTCGGAATACACCAAGAAAGCATTTGTTAATTATAAAAAAATGTGAAATTTAACATTGGATAATGAGCGCGTGAAAAACATCGCATTTAATTGAAACTTAAAGAACTTAATTTCACAAAATTTGTTAGAATTCGACTGTGCAGGTCTGAATGTACGATTTGTATCAAAGAAAAAATTACGTTCTGACGATTTTGAAGTAGGTGATGGGACATGTGGTGTCTAAAAGCGAGACGCGTGCGGCTGTCTTAGTCATATTTAGCTGATGAGAATCGTGATGCTCACGATATCTCCGCCCTCGCGCGTTGCGTAACCACCTCACCTTGCCGCCGCGAAAACGCGAAACAATAGTCTCACGTGAGACGCATGGTGCGCGCGAGATGCCGCGGAGATACGCGATCTTCATCGGTGTGCTTAACTTCTGGAAACGCAGAACCGAATACGGCGCGGTTCTTTTGATGAGTCGTTAATGATTCACCGACGACGACGACAACGACGACGGGGTAGAAAACATGATATAACGGACGAGTTGAAAAACACTCGCGAAAAACACCGTCGGTAGATATCTCTGATTGATCTTCGCGGAAAAATAATTTTTCAACCCGGGATTCCCTTGCGCAAATCGTTAACTCGAGTTATTAATATATCCGCTTTGATGCATTTGTGAGAGATTAGAGGCACGTTTTATTTTTGACATTTTATGAGGAGAATAATTAATATTATCGCCTGTGTCTTTCGAGGAAAAACGAGTGTGTGGAATTTAGTTCTTAATATTCATTTCCTTTTTATCTCGATAGTATTGGTTGAGAATTGATTAGAAATGAAGATGACTTTTTTGCGCTAAAGATGTTTTTTTTTTTTTATCGTGAAGATAATTTTTTTTGCAATAAAATTTTGTACTTTGATAGATTTATTATCTTTCAATTTTATCTTGGAAACAGTATATTCATGAAAACAATCAAAAAATTTCTTACGTTCAATTTATCAAGAATTTAAAAAATAAAGTAAACATAATAATATTCCGATTAGGTGTTTGTGTTTCATTGAAATTGTTCTAGCATATATTTTCATAGCGCCTATACGTCAGCAATCTATGAATACATGTCTATATATAGCAACTTTATGAATTATAATCACATTGAGATTCAAAAAAAACTTCTTTGCTCGTTAAAACGAAGGATAAAACCTGTTATCGTAACATATCGACATCTTCGAGACGTATGTGTTAAGCGCGTACGTGTATCGACATCGCCATAAACGTCAACGCACACTGTATGAAAAAGATTTATAATAAAAAATGATATCAAGGAAACAGGTAGCTGTTGCTACGTGTGCATAAACATGGTTGGTTGACGTAGATGGAGGAAAAAGATTTGACATGTTGAAATCCGAACACATACTTGCGTCCTGTTCAAAGTAAGCAAGTAAAACTTGAGTTTTTCTTGCACAATATTCTTGCGATTGCGACGCAGGCGCCGATGCAGCTGATTGCTAGAAATTAGTCACGGGATATGTAACCATCATTACAGTGCGTTATCGACGTATGGGGCATAGTTGCGTTGAGTAAAATTGAATAACGTGCTGATCGGTGAAAGTACATCGGCCAACGAGGTTATGACGCGGATAAATTGGCCCTCCGATATGTGTTATACAATTTTGATTTGTAATTTTTCACCTGATGTAACAAACATCACGTGTTTTCGAGATTGTTGCAAAAAATAGAAAACAGGTTGAAGCTCGCGCGAAATACTGTGCGTTAAAATACTTAAAATAGTACTATAAAGTAGATGTGGTGTCCGAATAAAAAGTTTTTTTGTTACATTTGCGGTGAACGCGTGGCACCAAAAAAAGATTTAAAAATTTAAATTCCCTCGTGGTGTTGAAAGAAGATAACGATAAAGCTCGTTCGGCGCCTCCTGAGCCATTATTCATCCTTCTCTCTTTCTCTCGCTTCTGCCATTGTTGCTATCGTGTAGGCTCAATAGAATCAGCAAACAATTTATTACGCCTACACCTTGGGGCGCATCTACGCGCTTATCAACGATCGCTCGGTGCTCCTTGCGAGCGAAATGCCAACGCCGAGAGAATTCTCTTACCCCGCATATATGTCCGCGCTACTGCGCGCATGTGTTTATTAGAAATGCTTTTACTATTAGCAGCCTAGCCAATAGCGAGGTTGAACGATACATCACCATTCGCGGTAATCATATGCATTGCACGAGCAAATGATACAAATCAGCTCTATGATCGGTGTGATTTCAGAACGCTTCCTCTTTCCTCCGCGCGGCGCGGGATTTATTTATACGCATAACTGATGGAAACCAGTTTTAATCATCTTCGCGATGTTATTATATATGCGGAGGAGAGGGGAATTTTTTTAATCGGGGAGAAAGGGCGGAATTCGGAATGAGGTGATTACAATGGTTCGCGTATAATGATCTCGTGTAATAATCCGCAATGAGTATGCGGATTATATTAGCAAGTGAGGAAGAGTATTTAGACACATCTCATCTCTTAATCTTCAGCACGAAGTTATACATCTGTTTCTTGAGGGATCGCATAAAATCATTTAATTTTTTGCGGCCTTGCTTATGTCAAACAAAATGGGAAAAAAAAAAAAATCATATCTCTCTGGAATTAATCTCTCACGGACATAAAAGATCGTCATAATTACGACACTCTTGATAACCTCCCGTTTAGCACTCGCATCCCTCAACGGCGTTAAGGATCGGATTGCTTAATCCCGGGGAGCTCGTGTGTTCGCGATAATAAATCACAAACGCGCGCTAATAAGTGAACAGTCGCGAATCTAGACCGACGATAAGTTCGTTCGCCGCGCTCGCACTCACGCACGCACGCACGCACGCACGCGTGTGTGCATATACACACCGGAAGATTTTCTGGGGCGATAAAATCCCGCGAGCGAGAAACTCATGTCCCGTAACTATCTTGCCGGTACCGTCTGCGTTTTCGTGAGCTAGCAGACCTTTAAAGCCGTGGACTGCGCGAGGGTTGAGAGGGGGGAGGGGGAGGAGGAGAAGGATCGGGGGGAGAGAACTCGCGAACGGGCACGACATTTTCCACGAGAACAAGCTGCGCCTTGCTAACCTGCCCGAGTAAAAGCGTGAAATTACCGGCAACCGGGGTAAAATTACACTCCTCCCTGCCGCTTCCTCGTCGCGCATCTCTCCCTGCTTGCTCGTTCTCTCTTTCCTTCTCCAACATCCAGCTGGCAGAACCCGCTCGAAAATTGCATGTGCCCGCTATGCGCCGAAGAGTACTTCGGATAATGCGGCTGCGGCTTACGGGTCCTGTTCCCCGTCGTTGTATGTGTGTGTGTGTATACACACATAAGAGTAAGCGCGTCGGACGCGCTTGCTCGATGAGAATTTGTGCTTACTAGCGGACGATGCCACAGGTTTTGTCCACAGGAACATGCTTGACGCTACGCACGATCAGCTATCGTGCGGATAGGACCGTAATCTAGGGTAGCGAGTCGTCAATCAACGTAAAAAAGTGGAATTCAATACGTGACCACATGTTTCGCGCGCAAAGACGCGGATAAAAATGAGAAAACTGCGACGATGTGCTTTGTGTGTGCTTTAATTTAGGAAGAATCGCGTCACCGCGACGCGAATGCGGAAGCGCGTTAATATGATTGCGAACGCGTCGTCGAACGCGTTTTTTTTCTTACTCGCTTCTCTCACCGCGCGGCCGCCACGTCTGTCAAAGCGTTAAGACGAAAAACACCACGGGGACGAGTTGATAAGAAAAAAACGCCGCTGAAAGCTGTGTCGAACGCGAGTGTTTCCAGCCGTTAACCGAGGCGATGTACCTGGAAAGTGCAGCGGTACACATACACACGCGCGCAACGTTCAAACACAATGTACCGTTCCGTCATCTAACCGTAAGATTCTCTTCCAACGTGAAACCGCAAAACGTATTCCATACGAATTTTTGTCCCATCATCATTTACCGCTCTTACGCTCATCATGTCACATCTCGCCGAACTCTAACTCAATTTCGCACTTTAGCGTATAATACGATGTACGCTATTCAAGACATACCACACGCTCCATCCGTTTCTCTTTCTCTCGTTCTCTCTATCTATCTGTCTATCTATCTCTTTTTTTTTTCTCTGTCTTAACATTAATTATTTCGCGCTCAAAATGTGAAACACATCTAGATCTCAGCGCGCACAATACGTTTGTTTCCAGCTACATATATTCGTAGAAACATAAATTCCGTCGTAATGTTTCTACCGACACTTTAAAATGTAAATGTCGGAGCCCGCGAACACAATGTTACACGTGATTTCCGGGCCGGGCCGGGTTTCCATTGATCGAGCGACTCTCGAGCGCGCGCAAATCGGGTTAGTATACCGCGATCGAATGGAAATGTTTCTCTTCCGCGTGTATCTACGGCGTATGCTAATGATCCTCGGGATTTTCCGTCGGACGGCGGCGGATCCCACGCGAGCGCGAGCTGTTGTGTATACGCGGCGCGCAGTTATATACGATAGATAAGACTTTATCTTCAAGTGCGTCACACTGTACGACTTACGTCGGTGCGCGTGCAGGCGCATCGACGCGCGCGCGGCAGCGGCAACGGCGGCGGTCGCATGCGCGTGATATATAATGCACATCCTTGCCTAGAAGGGAATCTACTTCATCATCCTGCGACCGCGCACCGGTAGCGCAGCGCGATGTCACTCGCTCGCCGCGTTTCCGTCCGTTTTGTTGTTGTATAAAGCGCGCACGGCTGTAAACGCGCGCGTCGGTCTACTGCCGACACCGAGGTTTTTTTTTTTTTTTGTTTTTTTTTGTTTTGCACGCGGATGCATTTGCATACATCCCGCGCGCGTCAGAAGCGCCGAGCGATTCGACGCGATTCGCGATTGCAGATAAATCTCCGCGCCCGATGGCGACTCGAGCTTCTTCCGGCTTGCGAAACGCAAGAAGTCCGTTCCTCCGTCGTCGTCGTCGGCAAGCGACAAAGCTCTCACTTCCATTCTTTTTCTTCTTTTCTCTTTCAGAGAGTGTGATTTAGCGCGCTTTGACCGTGCCGCATCCGCCTGCGAGGCAGGATTGATCATCGCGGAATTTTTATTTCACGGCGCGTACGAAGCTAATCTCTTAATACACGCGCGCGCCTTTGACGAATCCCCGCGCGGGATCCGGTTGCGGTGACATAATTTCACGCGGAATTTTTCTTTCTCGGTATAGAGATAGACATAGGTACAAAGTCCGTTAATTACAGATTCTCGCTACCGTTTGACGACAATGTCGATTGAATTCCTCGAATTGCTGAGATTCTTAGTTCCCGTTGAAATTATTGTTAGGTGTGATACAGATTGACTTTTTATCATTTGAGTATATTTAAAGAATTCGAATTTAAAGCAGCTGATCTAATAGAAAAATCACAAAGCGCTATTAAATGACTGTTATACAACGGATATAATGAATGGAATACATACGTGCGCGTTAAACGATTCGCGGTTAACATTAGTTCCGCCATTTCCTCCGCGGCGCATCTTACACCTGTTCGTTTGTGCGCCAGCCCTCGCACATAGGTCACGTGCACGGATGAAAATGTAAAGGAACTGAGGCCACGTTAAGGACGCGCAGACCGGTGCGTCCTCGCGCTCGCTTTCGTGGAATAGCTAAAGTCCATTTAGGTGACCGGGAGAGGAGCCGGCTTCGCGCTCCGCCGGACCGCACGCATTTGTAGACTTTTACGGAAATCGACGGGCAACGCGTGCGCCATGTACAGCGCGCGTTCGGCTCACTTGGGTGGCGAACAACTCGGTCTAACCCGTAAAGTGCACGCGTATAGAGAGAGGACTTCTTTAGAGACAGACGCTCAAGTATCCGCTAACACGCGAAAAATACGAGCGATCGCATTAGCGACGTGGTAAACAAGTGGACACACGCATAGAAGACACTGCTACGAGGAGGTGAAACCATAAAAACACGCGCACACGTGACGATAACATAAACGATCAGATATGAAGATGTCTTGAAAATTAAAAAAAAAGTTCCTCACTCAAGATTAATAAGATCCTCTTTTTTCAAGTTATATTCCAAGATAAAGTTTGACATTTGCATACAATTATCCATTATTCTTTCTCGTTCTGTAATTACAATGTTGATTTATTATAGCGGCATATACATATTTAATTTTTCTGCAATGTTTTCGCGGTGCCAATTCGGTCCGCAGCCGCTCGGCAACCTGTTAACTCGCGCCAGGTGCGATTCGAAGCGCGAGGCGCTCGCCGAAGCGAAACTCTCGAGGCGCGGCGCAACGATTTTATCGCGCGACGAGGACTGCGTGTGTTCAGAAATACCGTATTTTGCGCAGAAGCCACTCTGAGTTGTTGTGCCACGAGAGATAGATCAAAATACTCGCATTGTCCCGTCGAAATTCGAGCGTCATTGTTGTTTCTAATGGAAGGAGCGAGCCGAGTTTATAGCTGAAAGGGATGGAACTTTCGGATATAATAGGATAGTTGTCATGCAAATGTGAAAGAAAGAGAAGTCGCGTTGGCACTTGTCACGTTGTCGGATGAATTTTACCGTTAAGTTCCGCAAGAAAGATTGACATCCTCGATTTTACGTTTCGCAAAAAACTACCGATTTATCTTTTCTTTATTGCAATCAATATGTGTTTGCGAATATAAAAGCCTCGCTGCACAATCCTTCGTCTATTGATGTGCCTACTTATACCGTGAGTAATACGTTCGACGGTATCCGCTAATATTCTGCAGGCGCAATTTATCGTATATAACGGCGAGAAACCGGTCGCTCACCGGAAGGACGGCACAAATCCTGATGATCGCGTAAGATCGAGTAAGATTAACGTTGCCACATACGACAACGGTTTAGACGCGGTTAAAGCGACAACGTAAACGTGACCATGGCTTAGTGGGACGCTGACCACGGTGCAGGGAACGACCCAGGGGACGAGGATCTACACCTCGATGAGCACAGCACGACATTCTCCTCGTCCCTCTCGCGTCCCTGTGTACACGTTGGTCCCTCGTTCTCGTCCTCCGCTGCCGCTACCAAGAAGAAGGTTCCTTCTCTCCCTTCTCTTTCTTTTCTTTCTCTCTTCCGAGCGCGTCTCTCTTCTTCATTTTCCCCGGTCTATCTCCCTCTATTTTTCTCCCTCTTTCCGATTTATTCTTCCTCTCTCTCTCTCTTACCCTGTCTCCGCTCATCGTCCTCGAGTGCGTCCACCACGATTGTCCGGTAAACCATGCTGTGAACCACTCACCGTGACGAAGATACCCACCTACAAACGAGGACTTATTCCGTCTCGCGGAAACTCGCGAGAAACACGGACATGGGAATGTCCGTCACAGGCTCATCGTGAAAATTGCGAAGCGGCCTTAGCGCTCCCCCAAATGCGCCGCTATGTGCCGAAGACGATGCGCTCGGTTTGATCCTCTACGTCACTTTTTGGGGTCGCTCGTTAAAAAATCCCCGCACATGAGCGAATTTGTTTCTTCTGTTATTCGCATTATTTCGATTATGTGACTTCAAGAAAAAAAGATATTTCTTATGATGTATCACATCCGATAAAGAATTTTTTTTACTGCTATTTGTTTTGATAATTAATATATCACAATATATTTCGTATATATTTTTTTTTAAACAAAGATTTATAATTGCATTTAATACAATATTCTCTTGATAAAATAAATTACGAGTTTTTGATCAATAAACGTGAACGTTATCTCTTTCGATAAAAGAAAACCGCCTGTAAATCGTTTCAATTAATCATGGATGAAACAAACGGACGCTAATTAATTTTAATAGCGTCATAAAAATCTTAATGACTCGTGCCATTAAAACATTGCCGCCCTATTAATAATGATACAATACAGAAAGATTAATAACTGCTGCGACTATTAAATAGAGAAACAATATCGAATAATACTCGAGTAGAACGTGATTTTTTTTTATGTTTGATTGAGAGTTTCGCGATGTGCCGGCCGGGCATCAAGTGTGCGTTTCCGCGGCATTTAATGTCTGTGTTTGTGGCTTTCGATCGGAAGACTCTTCGATTTTATAGAGAGACGCGTTTTGCTTTTAGCTCGCTGCGAATAATGCTTTTTTGCGCCGCGACGTAACGCGGTAACGAGGTTGAACGAGCAAGGAAGAGGTATTCAGAGAGGATAGCGCGAAGCAATGGTGCGCGCAGCGCACGGTGGAAGTCGGGATCGGTTCTTACGTGTGCACATGCAATTGCAACGCGCATGAATAGGATCTTTGTGTCTTGCGAACGACAGCCGGCGCGATATACAATAACGGTGTTCGAAGATTTCTCACGTAACGCAAGGACCACAGGTTGCGCGGCTGATCCTGCGTAAATGCGCATCTCGCGGCGCAGTTTTAAAGAAATATCTGGGAAGAGAGAAAGAGAGACTTCATCGAGATATTATACGCAGCGTGAAAAAAAAAAAATCTCCGATTGGTTGGGGGGATTACATTGATAGAGTGCATGACTGATAAGGAAAATTTATTGACGCCTCTTGTGCAGGAAGTCAAGAGAAGAGTTTACGTTTCCCCTTAAGAAAGAACATAACTAATTACGGAAAATTAATTGAGTTGTTTCCGTTTTTTTTCTTGCGATGAGATGTTTTTCAGGAAGATAGATTAGCTGACTTTAAAAACAATTAATAGCACCTTGCGTAATTCCTCAAGAAAGAAAGAGTATCGCTTTGTTACGGAAAAATTATGAGATACGAAACGCTAATTAGCGTTGTTTTGAGCACAATCTTGGAAAATCTTGGATCTGAATTCGACTCGCACTTGTTCAATGAATAATCGCGTGTTTTCCTGCAACAAATAACTAAATAATTTAGCGTCGAAAATGTTTTCCTTCCGCGAAACTCATCGACTCGCGGTCCGCTCGCGCGGGACATTAATCGCACTTTAATTGCGACGCAACGGCGGCGCTGTTTATGCACGATCATTCCTCAGGACCCGATAAATCCGCGCGCAAAACGCATCACCTGCGGACGTTGATGGATGACAACCACTGATTGGTATCCGTAGACGTGGAAACGGAAAGCGACGAAAAACCAGTATATATAGGGGGGGGGGGGGGGAAAAAAAGCGGTGATGTAACGCCGTTATGAATATGTACAAAATAACAAATGGCGACGATACAAAGGAACGGTGACGGTGTTGTACCGCTCGGCGCGGTATGTATTCCGCTCGTCACGGTGTCACCGTTGTGTGCGGCACGTGAGCCCACTGCGGAATTGCGTTTCGATTTCAACCACTTTTCGCGTCTCTTCGCGCGACCTCGCGCCAATGCGGCGCGGAGAGCGCGAAGCGTATAATAACGATATCGCGATTATAATCGCGCTTCCGATTAAGATTTCACCGGACAAAGCTAGCACGCGCGGCTTTGTGTTGTCGCCGAGCGGTCGACAAAACGACAGCGGCGATTGCGGGCAACATTGTATCGCGACGCAACGTTGGTCCCTATTATCACACACCGGATAATAGTATCTAAGATTTGCGTGTCGAGCGACGCGACATTGCACGAACCGGTGTGGAAGCAAATCAAGTGGCAAGTTCACTCGGTGTGTTTTTTCTTCTATTTTCTGCTTATATTTTGCTTTGAAAAAGATGAAGTAACTCTTGTTCTATTTTAATCAAATGTACCTTCGGGCGTCGTGCGAGCGCGACACGAAGATCAAGATCGTCCTTCGGATTACGAAGGATACGCGATCCGCCACGCAAGAATCAAAAGAGAGCTTAGAAAAGAATTTCGCACGCGGATTCTATGCAACACACGCAAATCACATAAGGTAGTTCCCGATAGCATCTGTAATTCCTTTCGTATCATCGTCGGATTCCGTCGCGAACTTTCCCGCTATACACGTTCGCGGTGATACACGTAAAAAAGAAACAACCGTGAACGGAACAAAAGCGAGGAGGACCGCTGCATCGCTGGGGAATTTCGTTGTTGTTAAGGTGGCACTGCGCATCACCGATGCCAGGCAGGAAGTGGGAACCGCCGAAGCAGCGAGGGGGCCCCAACACGCGCGGACGAAGAGCGGCGAGAGAGAGAGAGAGAGCGGAGGGGCCGACGTTGCATTGTGGGAGTGAGCGGGCGAGCGAAATGAAAAAAAAAAAAAAAAAAAAAA
>QVNW01000564.1:0-49027 GCA_014825475.1 Pseudomyrmex flavicornis
TGGACATAAAACATCCCATTATGCGACATAAAAGCCAGGACCGTCGTCATGCCAGTAATGTCACAAGTCGCCGCTTATTTTTCCTTTCGCGATACCGCGACGAGATGCTATCACGTAAGAAATGCGCGCACTATTATGTCGTCTCGTACGTGTCTAATTTTTTACGACACTTCGCGCCGCGAGTCTTGAAAGCAGTTCAGAAGAATAGTCAACATTTCCATTCGCGTGTTAGATTACAGGATAAACTTCTTTTATACGTGAATTCCTATAAAGAGTTATAATACAAGTACTTTCTTTTCCCTCCGAGAGTCTCCGTCGCACAGACAGTAGTCGCGCAAAACGAGAGAAAGTTTTAAAGGGTTACTGTTTTATTGGACCGCGACATTCCCTATAGCGAACGAAAAGTTGTGTTCTGAAAATGATTAGACTGCTAACGTTCGCGGGATATGAGTGTATAAGCAAAGAAATTCTCTTTCTACGAAAAAAAAAAAAAGAAATTTTTCGCATAAACACATATTACAAATGTTGATTAAAAAGTCAATTTGGTTCTGAGTCTGTTATATATATGTCTGCTGAGAATTTGATGCATTTTTAACATTCTCCACTTTCGCTTTATGTGATATTCATTTCTTTATTTATGGTCAGGTCAGTGTCACGGGTTGAAAGACCCGGCGACCTTCGGTTGCTATTTCAATTTCGGTCGCATCGCCGTGATTGCCTGACGCGGCGGTTTTTGCAGAAGAAAAAAGCCACGTTACTTTCCACCCGATATCGCGATAGGTGGATTAAGGAAATTGCTTGCTTGATATAGACGACTAAAATATTCAGTTACGCTTCTCTCTCCTTTTCTTTGTATACATATAGAGATGTATATACATATATATATATACATATCTTGTTTGATATTTTATTATTATATAGATGCAAAATTACAAAAGACCTTTAATCCTAACAAAAGCGCTGGTAAACTTTAAGGATAGAACTATAAATATATTCGAACTATAAATATTTTCGCAACTGCTGCAGTGATCTTTGACAAACTTACAATTCTGCGTTAAACGCCGCTTTGGTATTATAGAAAAGCTAGTTCTCGTAAAAAAAAGAGAAAGAGAGAGAAAGACACGAAAGAGTCAACTTACTAATCGCTTTTCATAGCTTCTTTTTTTCGCTCGTATTCACGGAAAATGCAAACAGGGAGAGAAAAAGAAAGAGAGAGAGAGAGAGAGAGAGGAGAAGGGCAAAAGTATGTACGTCAAGTGAATAGAAAAGCGAGGAAAAACCCAGGAAGAAGAGAAAAGCCGTCGCGAGGCAGACGTTAATGAGGAGAGAGCGTGCATGAGAACACGTGTGTTGCACGTACATACATACGTGTGCGATACGCATTCACTCGCGTACTCGTGAGCACTAACTACTGCACGACTACCTCACCGAGCCAGACTTGTCGCTGAACCGCGCGCCAAGTAGTCGAGATCGGCGTGTGATCCGGCTCGTACTAGACATTCAGCAGACCGCGACGTGCAGCCTCTCCATGAGGAATTTATGGTCGCACGAATGTGCACCCACAATAATCATTTGAGTGGCGAGCAAAATCGTTAATTACACTTGGTGATAGCGTATAGAATTTTGCAATTATATATATATTTATTTATTCCATATATATTTGTATATATTTATCTTTGTTTCTAAAATAAATATGTCCCGATGATCGGACACAAATGTATCAGTGAAGTAAACATTTATTAAAGAAATGATTATTTATAGATGTGTAAATATTAAACATAACAGTTTTGAATATTATAAGTAGTTTTTGAAATACATGTTTTTAAATATTAGTTTCTAACTCTTTACATATATTGTATATAAATATTCAGTTGAAATTATTATTATTTTTAAAAAAATGTTATTTCTTTAATAAATGTTATACCAAAAGTAGGTTATTGGTACACTTATGTTGAGAAAATCACAATTTTTGAGAAATCTCGTCAGGATTTCATCATCTGTGCCGATAATTTGCATAATAATTACGATTGCGAGAGGAAGGATTGTTGCAACTCGCGCTTTTTAGCTTGAATCACTTCGCCGAGCAAACAGAAGCCGGGCAGACAGAATGCTCTCTTTGCTTGAGCGTTCGTCAGTCAAAAAGTTCTCATAGAAATACCGGCGTTACTCTACTGAAAGAGTGAGGGAGAGGAGGGCGGGAGAAGGAGAGAGAGAAAGAGAGAGAAGGCGTCGATAATAAAGACCCGCTTTTTGGTTCGATCGAAAACTTTTTTCATCTCGCTGGGTACCTCCGCGTAGCGTTCGCGCGCTTCTCCGTTCTCGCGATCGCTCTCGGAACGAGGAACCCATTATTCGACAGCTTTGGCGGACGTAAGTGTTGACAGATAAGTGAAAGAGGTGCCAGCGCGGCCGCGCTAAAGAGAGATTCCTAAACGGAATCTATGGTGAAAGGAAAACGCCGAACTCCCGCAACGTTTTAATCAATCTCCTTCTCGCTCTCTTCCTTACTATCTCTCTCTCTCTCTCTCTCTCTCTCTCTCTTTCTCTTTCACTTTTTTTCTCACCTTTTCTATCTTCTTCTTGGTCTTTCTATCAACCGCCTCTCGCGAAAGAGAGGCACCTTTTCATAGCCGGATGCCTCGCTTCCGTTTCCTTTTCTGCTCGTAGGTGAACTTTTCTCCTTCCTGCTCGTCTTCTCATCTACCCATTTGTATCTACCCTGCAGACAGGGAGGGTGGATAAGAGGGTGGATGGACGTAAGAGGATGGGCGCGGTATCTCTCTGAGAACACCACCGCCATCGTAGTTTGTATAGTTTCATTGAGCTGGATGCGGCGGGACAGGGTGCGGAACAGACGGCTGAGAAGGGTGCACGAGAGAAGGGTGAGAGAGTACGGCGGGATCAGACTCGTTGCGAGGGTGACGCGAACGCTCTGTATAGACTATGGTTAATCAGCTTCGAACAGTGACGAAGGTGCTTAGAAACGAGTCGTACAGCTAAATGGAAGACTGAGTTTTGCTTATATTTATGATGTCTAATTCGCAAGTTGACGCGAGGGAGAAAAACTACATGTAAGAAAAAACGATGATATTTAACGATGTACGACGTTCCGTTGTTTTCGTCGCGCTCAGGCCACTGCTTCATGTATTTTGTATGAAGATGTATATTTAAGATTTTATTACTTTGCTTAATTCATATTTAATTCCATGAAAAGGGAAACTCGCGCACGTTTTTCGCGCGTCAGTCAATCAATCAGCCAAGTCAGCCGTGGGCGAACGGTGTGGAAGTTCTGGCGGGGCGGAGAATGTCTGCAATCAAATATTCAACAGACGCTGAGCTGCAAAGTGCCAGAAACTCGTCCCGGACCCGCCGCCATGTACCGGCAGTGGCTTCCTCCCTCGGGACGTCGCCCAGGAGAGCCGAAAATCCGACAAGCCCTACCGTCGGCTCAACGTGCGACGTCCGTCGGGAAACAAATCTGAGAACTTGCCTCGGCGAAGCCTCCCTTCCCCGCACACTTCTTGTAGCGTCAGTATTTGGTTTTCGGCTCGCGATATTAAAACGCGCACATGAGAAGAGGAATGACCGACGATGAATTTGGGACAAACTAAGCGCTCTTGCGTATTCGATTATCGGAATTGGCTGCGGGAGAAGATGAGCGCGAAATGTTTGAAAAATTCCGCTACGAATATTTTATCGATGATTTTTATTCTTTGTTTTTGTTTTTGTTCTCGCATTGTCTCTTATATTTCGCGTTTCGGCGTAAAACTGGATTATTCTCGTAATATCAAGATTTTTTTTTATTTCGCAGTTCGCTATTTTCCACGAGAGTTTTCCGATCGAGTTAACCGCGCGAACGTACCTGAAACATAAAATCGATGACCTTCTTATATGTGTTTTTATAATTTCTGATATCTGTCAGACCGATAATTGTGTTCTTTCTCTTAATCACTATCTCGGAAATAATTAATAACAATGCTCGGCTGTTTAAAAGTAACTCGACGTTGCTCCATTGTGTTATTTAAGAATTTTTCCGGTTTCAAGAAGAAGATAACGTTTTTAATTAAACGCCGCGCACAAAAAGTCTCGAGAGGTGCATCGCGGATTTTAGTGACACTTCGAAACGACGAACAAACCGTGCGTGAAGTTTGCGGTTTTAATTAATTTTTATTCCGAACTTCGATGACCTGCTTTCGCAGTTTAGCTGACGCGCGGAGGTTTTCCGCCTAAGGACTCAGAGTGACCCAGAAACATGAAGCGCGCGAGCATACATTACGTGTGATAAATTACGGGTGCCGGCTCTGAAGAGAAAATGAACCGCGCGAGGTCACAAAAAAGAAACGAACAAAAGAATGAAGAAAAAGAGAAAGAAAGATTAAACGAAAGGGAAAGTATCGCCGGGGTCGTAGAGATTAGCGTTGATGGACAGAGACAATCACCGCTACAAATTCTCGGAAGCAGAAAGAAAGTTTGACGCGAAAGTTGGATGCGATGTGCCAGGACAAATTCGAAGACGCGGGTTTTGGTTTTTAATAATCTTAATTAAAAGCTCCGTCTAAGCGGCTTTAATTAAACGACCCAAAGGTTTCGCTATTTTTCTGGCTCTCCGTCGCACCGCGAGAAACCGATGCGACATATAATTTGCGTTTCTGCGTGGGCGCTTAATTAATTTTTTGCCGACTGGCGAGATATATCAAAGGGGTTAGAGCTTACGCGCGTATCCTTCCTGGAAAAGAGCATACGTGCGATATGCTTAAGCGGGAGAAAAAGTGAGCTGCGAGCAAGCGTCGGATCTCGCGAGTTAATCCGTCTTGTTAATGAGCACATTTTATTAATGAGCCGGTTGGTGAGATGTGATTTTCCGGTTATAAATCAGTTCTGATGAAACTCAATGATTTTTATTTGTTATTATTTCATTTAAGTATATACCTTTGAAATTATGTTATAACAATAATACACGCAATGTAAGAACAATCGTGGAACTTGAACAGTCAACAATCGGAAAATCTGATTAGGATATAAATTACCCACAAAGATGAAGAAGAAGTGGAAATTCTGCGGTTTTCCGCGACGTCACTTTTGCCCACGCATTATGGTGCATATTAGACGTGCTCGGATGGAAAAGAAAAGGGAGAGCGGGAGTGAAACTGGAGGCGGAATTATCGCTCAGGTTCGTAGAGATTAGCCCGCACCAGTCTCGATGGGCGAAGAGACGGACTTCGCTTTAAATCTTACATGAGGGACGTAATGTCAGGGAAATTCAGAGATGTGATCCATTAGCAACAACGGCACCGAAGCCAGTCGGCGCGGCGAGACGGGGAAGGGAGAGGCGCGTGTTCTCCCACGAGAAATAACCGTAATCGCTTTTCTCCCTCTACATTCTCTTCCATCCTTCTCCCGAAACGAGAAAGAGAGAAGGGCACATGTGCGCGCGTCTGTGTGCGCATGTCATCCCGGCTTCTGTGTTTTCAAGAGCACGTTTTCGTCGTATTTATACACAAAGCGTTGCAACAACGCGTGTCATCAAATTCCCTAGCCAAGTTCAAGTCTGAAAACGTTTAGTTGGTGTCATTGAAAAAAATTGCTGCTCTTCTTGGCTCTGCATCTTTTTTCTTCTCAAAGAGATGATTTGAGTTTATTTAGATAATTTAATCATATATCTTTAATTAAAAGTGTCATAAAATTTTAATTATTTATCTATTTTTACATAAGAAGTAATTTCACTGCTAAATATCACCGTTTACTTAACACAGTCGAAGCTGTTCTCATAAATTGAGCCATTATTGTCGTTGTCACGACAATCTCTCTCTTCTCGGAAGAGTCGAGCTCTCATTTCTCGTGATGTACCAAAAGAACCGCGTTCCGAAATAACGAACGGAGTAAGAAGAAGGATGAGAGTCGCGAGAGAGCGAAAGAAAGCTTAAGAATAAAAAGGGGGAGGGGAACCCACGAGGATGAAAATAGCGAGGCGAAGAGGAAAAGTGAGAGAAAGAGAGGGAGACGTTCCGCTTTATGAACGATCGGAATTTAAATTGCTTTTCCCTCCTCCACTCTCTCTCTCTCTCTCTCTCTCTCTCTTTCTTGCTGAGGGAAAGGGAGAGAGGCAAAGTTTTTGTTCCTCCTTATAAATCCCAATACCCTTTGGTATCGGTCGTGGTGCGAGAGAGACGGTACGGCGGCGCGCGCGATGGCATAGGGAAATAAATGCTATGGAGAGAAAGAGAGAGAACGAGAGACAGAAGAGAACGGAGCAGCAGCAGCAGTCGCGAATGGAATATGAAAATATTTGGTATATGGACGGAATTCGCGGCGTTTCTCTCCAGCCACGTCGGCTTTGTAGCTTGTACGGAACAGAAAACGCCGGGCGAAATTGTGTTCGCCGCGATAACTCGTCGCTATGCACTTCGCGCACGTATTTGCTATTTACCGCTGGATATGTACGCTCTGCGTATGCGTGTACGTGTATATGTGTGTGTGTGTTGTGTGCATGCAATGTATCTACGTCTCTCTCTCTCTCTCTCTCTTTTTCTGTGTGTGTATACGTCCTGAGCGGGAAGTGGCCGGGTTTCGTGCCGCAGTTCCAACGGATTCAGAATAAAACGGCAATATCGCGCGCCCGGCAATGTACCGTTCATTCCGTAACACTTCCGTCAACTAACACGGAGCGTGTCCTAAGCGATTAATAGACGACCGTTTAAAGCTAACCGTGCTTTCGGTAACGAAGATTGATTATACGCTTAAACCCGCTTACACGAACCCTTTTCAGTAGCCTGTTAACCCTGAAAATAAGTGTTTTTCCGTCGCGTGAGTACCGGTATGAGCGCTCTACTCTTCTTTCATTTTCTGATTGTAATCATTATTCTTTTCTAACAGATCTTCTCATGATCGAAAGAACAGAGATGATACAAGAAAAAAAAGAAATATTTTATATTGAATTCGAAAAAGTGCATAGGAAGTTCGCACGATGTTTATTTTCTTATATAATCAGACAAAGATAAATCAGCAGAAATAACTACTGCGATTAAAAAATAAAATTTTATTAAAGATTAGTTTTATATTACGGTTATGTTTTATCATCGATATCTATTTAATAAGAGAAAACAATTTTCGTAGTAGCGGAAATTAAGGATAAACGTTATACGTTAGTCGGTTTCTTTAACAACGGCTCTTTGTAATTTTTAATGACAGTGTCGTTAAAGGAAAATAATTATCCGCAGGTTTACAATCTTACGTGTGTGTAATAAAACGAGAGTAACACGCAACATGGTCGAATAATTTATACCATGAGCCATTATCGGGGAATTTTTATATATTTATGACGAAGCCACACACGTACACACACACAACGATCATGAATTTTATACATAAAGTAGAATTTAATTTCGGCTTTGCACGAAACGCAGAATTCGTTTTGACGGGACAGGTCGATAAAATAAACTGTGGCAAGTCAACGGAATATGCATGAAATAAATAAATGAATGAAAATACAATATACGGTCAACAAATTTATTTCACGTTTAGCCTGTTGACAATTTCTCTTTTATCTCGCCGAAATTGAAATCACAAATATATATTTGCCGCTGTTCGGGAATGTAGTTTCGCGCACCACAATTACATGCAGAAAGGGTCTTTTGCGGTCGTATATAGTGTGAGTCAGTTTTAGCGATTCATTTCGCGTCCAAAATGTCCATGTAAATAGTTGAAATATGTTTGTTAAAATATCTCGCGGACACGAGCAAAATTGGTTCGCCGGCCTATTCGAGATAGGTAATATGCACCGGAGTGTTATAATGTCACGCCATACTTCAGTCCGTTACTTATTTAATTACTCATTGGCCGTGCTGAATGCCCATGGCATTTTCCTATTTGAACGACCTACATCCGAAACGAACCACTAAACGAGCAATGCTAATAATTCAAGTGAATTTCATTTAGTCGATTACGCGATTAACTAATGGCAATGTCTCGACCCGGAAAATTTAGAATTACACTAACAACAAAAATGGAACAACAGAGAAAAGCGAAAAAAAAATATAATTGTCACAGTTTTTTCGGATGCTCTCCTTTTATACGTGATTTTACGACCCCAAACTTTCGAACGAATCATTCCGCAGGCACAAACGGTCGCAACCACCACGTTTTTTCTTCCTTCTCCGGTGACATCTGGCGCTTTCCAGAAAGAACGCCAGAAATTAGCGTAAAAATTATTCGTCACAGATCGAGCTTGTCGGAATCGGTTTTTCCAACTTCGGGGCGGCGCGCGCGACTCGGGCGCGAAGGAATGGAAGGGGGACAGAAAGAGAACGGGCATTGTGCATTGTCGTCGGATAAACGCGGAATAAAGAGAACGTCCCTACGGGGATGAGGCTTTCCGGCTAGGTCTACCTGCGTGGATACACCGCACCGCATCGCGTGTATATCGCGCGCATTCAATGCGGGAGGGTGGGCTCTGCGTGTGCGCAAGGAACCGTAAAGCGGTACTAATTTCTCGAGGAAGGGCAAAAAGCGGCGGTTCGAGGAGCGCTCCGCGCCGCGTTGAAAATGAGATTTTCCAGGGAGGGATGTCGCCTCCGCGCCGCCGCTTACGAGTCCTTAAGATAAAGAACGACCGCACCTGGTGCGTCGTTCTTCGGGGCCCGTTCCGGGGAAAGTTTTGGCGGCGGGGGGAGTAAAAAACTTGGAGAAAGGTTGACGGGCCCCCGTGTACACCGCGTCGCGTTGCACCGCTGTGGAAACGTCCTAATAAAATCAGGCGAATTAATCTAATCTCACAGAGAATCCCTCGGGCCGCGGTACAAAGGATCGGCGCCCCGAGCCGGGTAATTCAATATGATTCGACAAACAGTTTAACGGAGATTACGCCGAGTGTAACTGAGCGGAAGTAATTTGCTCTGCCCTTTCTCCTTCGTTCGCCTCTCTTTCTCTCTCTCTTCGTCTAGCCTGCGTCGCGTCGTTGTCGCGTTGCATCCACGGAGACACGATTTCTACTTATACCGATTACCGCCCAAAGGGACCGGCTTACGGTGTAAAAATGAGGGATCGTTTTCTACTTCTTTCTCGGAGTGTAATGGAAGCGTAATAGACGACGACGGTTGATCCTTTGACTGTTCACATAAATCGATCGGGTCGGGTATTCGCCAAGAACGTTTTGAATTTTTCTCTCTGCTTTGCTTTGTGAGAAGCTAAATAAAAAGCTTTGCTCTTTAGTCGTGTAAAAATTCGAATTTGTTATCGCGCTCGATGCAGCAGCACCTCGTTACACACAATGACAATCTTTGCATGACACTTATTCAATATCTCAAGTCTAGAACTATATATAGCTATGACTTGTTGAAGTCTCTGTTCTATTTGAGGAAGCAGAGTACAATGCGCGCTAAAATCCACTCATTATTCCGAGGAATTATCGTCGATATCGCGACGACGGTCGCGAAGCAATTTCCAGTCTGCCGCGGGTAGACAGTCGCATAATTAGCATCTATGCAAATTGTTCGCCGCTTCGTTCCGTCACGGCACGCCGTCTCGTCATTTGCCGGCGGCCACGTCTTGAGGAAAGTTCTCTAATGTGGATGGAGAACGATAATCCCGAGCAAATTCCTCCGTTCGACCTGTTTCAGATCCGATTCCGGTGCCTTGCGGTAAGCGCAAATTTATTCGCGAATTAAGTAACATAGGTAATATTCCGCAATCAAGGAGATGTGTTTTCGAAAAAAGTTCGGCTGTGAAAACTTTTTCTCCGGATATTCCGATATCCTGATGTGCTTCGTGCCCGTGAACTACCGCCCTCTAGAAAGCAATATCGTTACTGCGAGTTGCGTGACGATATTGCGGTTCCTCGCCGAAAACACGTTTCAGTCAATTGCTTTCTTTTGATGTCTCGTACCTTGTTTCGCCGGAAACGAAAAATTACGCGAGTAATAAGATTCGATTGATGAAATGAGACTAAATTACATACGGGACAAAAAATAAGGCAAAGCAAAAAGTAAAATCTAATATGTATCTCTAACGCGATACTCATTAAAATTTCAATTTATGAAGAGCTATGTTGTAACAGCAACGATAAATTTTAATCTATCGAGGAGTACAAGCGGATGAAATGCAGAAGCAAGGAAGATTGAGATTGGCCCTCTTCGACTTCTACAAATCATCCCGCCGTTCGTTGGCCTCTGAGTTAGGTGGCCTCGATTAGAACGCTGTAAATTCTAATCTCTCGACAGGGGGGCTCGGTTGGCTCCTCGTCGCGCCTTATCGTTCCCCGCCGTGCCCTTTCCACCTTTTTAATTAGACGTGCCGGAGCCCGGGCGATAAATAAGAGCGCGGGAAAATTCCGAGAGCTAATAGGAAATTCAGCGCGGCGCGCTTGCAGATAAATCTCGATCTCGGAAAATCCGCAAACGAGAGGAATCGGATATCAGGAATTAAAATTTATCAGAAATATTATCACGAATGTATTCTTTTACGCGACTGTTTTTTTTTTTTTTTTTTTTTTTTTTAATAGACACGTTAAACGCACAGAAGCGCACAAATCGCTGGAGCGGAGAGAAGCGCAAACAGAAATCGTTGCAACGAGAGTTGAGTAAACAGAACATATTAAAAGACGTCGTCTGGGCCGGAAAAGAGACGGCTGTGAAAGTGAGACGACGGATAAGCGGGAACGGCTGCAACGTCTGGATTTATGCGCGAGTCCTCTCTGGCCAGGATATTATAAAGTCGCAACAGGACGACACTATAGACGAGACGGGGAAAAAAAAACGAAAAGAGAGAGAAAGACAGGATATCGCGGAAGAGGTTGCGGACGCCACAAACGAGGTAGAAATTAATGCGAACTTGAGAGAAGAGCCCGGAACACAAAGCTCTCAAGAACGAGACGACGACAGAGAACGAAAGGGCCGAGGGCGAACTCGTCGCAAAAGACGACGAAGGGACGGGATAGAAAGAGGCGGCGAACGTGGCGAGAAGCAGGTGTAGACGAGACTGGAAGCTGGAAGACGAAGAGACGGCGCGGCGACGGCGGCGGACGATGGCGTGGTCGGCTGATTAACTTTTTCGCGTTTTTTGATCCTCATAAATTATGTAGATACACGACGACGGAAGGTTCGCCGCAGGCGTTGAAGGGATCGGGTTCTTTCCGGACAAGAAAGCGAGACGCGAAGAAAACCAGACGGGAACGCGCGGCATGTACGACGAACGAAAAAAATATACGCGCGCGCATGTTTCACAAGTTCTCTCTCATCGCGAACTTCGCCTCGCTCACGCTATGTTTTTAACATCTTTATTGGTACCTTGAGCTCGCGCGAATAATATTTATGCTTTTTTCATGTTTACGCTTATTTTTACGGCACTTTTTTCAGAAGACAATTTCAGGAGACAGGCTTGAAACTTTTCTTGTTCACACAATATTGTGAAAAGAAAAACGTATTTTATTTTAACTTGTTGAGGATATTTTTTATATATTTAAGAAGTTAAAAGTTATTTTAACAAATATGTTTTAGAACATATTCTATATGTTTTATATTACTATTAACAATTGGCGATTTAACATTAAGCAAAACGACTACATACACAATTGTTTATGTTATGTATCTTTTGCAGTAGAATTATCGTACCGGCACGAATAATTTCTTTTCCGCCGCGGTGCTCAAGTGAGTTAGCCCCGAGATTTATATCCCGTGAAATACCGGAGGGTACGATGGTCACTCTTTTAATGCTCGTATTCTCCGCGGCCAGCTCAGAGGATTGAATTATATTCTTGTCGTTGTCGGCGTCGCGACGACCGCCGCGCGCCATGTAAGCAACGAATTATCCGGGAAACAGGAAGCGTCCCGTAGGACGCGCGGCCTACAAAAAGAAAAGAAAGCGCGTCCCAACGACGACGGTTTCCTACGTCTCGGTTAATTCAATGGCTCCTAGCACGCGACGCACAAGACGCCGCGGACATGTTGTACGAACACACTTTTCCGGTAGCATCGAGGGTGCAGTCGTGTTACCGCAAACTCATAATTCTGTTGGGAAATGTACACGAGCAGAGGAAGTCGAAGAATATACGAATATAAAAGTTTTCCTCTTCGGACAACCCTTTTTCCTCTCGGAGACCACGATGAGAGAGAAAAGTTTTTTTTAAATTCCCATGAAAAAATCCACGTATGATAATGAAATCAAGTTAATTTTAGTTTGTAACGGATGGTTAAAGCGGCTCGTTGGATAATACGCAACAATTGAAATTTTACACGCGGAATCATCAAATTCGCGTATTATCTTATTAATCGCGAATACTTGGCATGCAAATTAAAACGTCAGCGTAGCGGCGTGGCAAACGTGTTTTCCGGGATATAAAATTTCCATACGAATATACGCAGGTTAGCGCGGAAACAACGATATTGGATTAGCAAACGCGGTTCTCATTACACGAAACACACTCATTTCATAAATATCGCCCTCATGACACGATTCACGTAACACGGTGGAAAGGTATTTTATGGCGCGATCGGCCTCTCGCTTTTTGCCGTCAGCGGGGGAGCGATGTATAGTACAACAGGCGCACAGTCGGGAAACCATTTCAAAACGTCTGCATTACGAGCTACGAGATTTAGTGGTAATATTCAAGATGTCGCAACTTCTCGAGCGATACATTTCGCTCTCTCTCTCTCTCTTCCCTCCCGTACACACTTTGAAGGATTTTCGCGCGAGAATTTATATTTTCTTTGCTCGGTGGAACAGAGCCATTTTCGGATCATCTTTGTGTGTGTGCGCGTGCGCGCGAAGTCGCGCCAATTCTTCGCTTTCGTCGTCAAAAGCCCAGCCATATAACTCGCACGTGATAAAAAAGATGAATAAAATTTTTAATAGAAAAATAAATATTTCAAACAATGTAAACGCATACTACTCTCGCCTTGTGAAAAATCGAGGAAGATAGCGTAAATTATTTATTCGCCGTACGTGCGAAAAAAAATACAAATCCAATGCGAGTCAATTTTCAAAACGCGCGAGAGATATCTTCGTATAGTGTACGAAAATAATAACAGTTTTATTAGATCGGCTTATCGTTTGCGAAATCGTTATGCAGGCGCGTTATCTCTTTGATATTATTAATATTTACGTCGCACCCCGTGAGAATACAGGAGTATCGTTTTTTTTTTTTGCGCTGCGAAACGAGGCCGGGGCATGTCCGACCTCCGGGAGTAATAGGCGCGGGAAATATTACCGGAGGAACGAAAAAATATAACGCGAACAGGAGGAAAACTAACTAAGAAAGTATAGCGGAGAAAAACAATAATAAAAACAAAATACGAGCTAAAGTGAAAAATATGAGTGTGTTTATTATTATCGTAGATTTTTACGAACACGCAGAAATAGAAATTGAGAAACAGAGAGAGAAAGAGAGAGAGAGAGAGAGAGAGAGAGAGACATCGCGAAGTTGGAACATCGACGCGGTGTGAAGTACATACTGAAGTTGTTCGGGGAATATGCGACTGCAGATATTACTCGCTCGTCTCGAGCGTCGAGTGTACTTTGTCGTGATGCTCGTCGCGGAAATACGGAGTAGCGCGTTACCGCGTGAAATACGCGAGGGCGGCCGCAATAAGCGCGGAAAAGCGGACGGAGGAGACGCCGGCCGCCGGAAGAGACTCGCGATAATTTCGACTGCAGCTGAGTTAAGCTCAGTTTCGACTCTGTAGTCGCTTGGGAAGTACCTACAGCGGGCCGCTCCTCGTACTTTGCCTTTCCATTAACGGAGTCTCGAGTTTCGTACGGGGGAAAGGAGGGAGACAGGCGGCGGCGAGCACCGTCGTCTCCATTTGCGAGCGGCGGGAAGTCTCGCGTGTTTCCTTCGCGGGTGGGAAAAATGAAGGAAGCACGACGTCATCGTTGTGTAGCTCCCGCTTGATGGAGTGTGGCGCGAGTCCATTTCTCAAAACTTCGTTTATCGAGATGATCTCCAGGTCTGAACGTTATGATAAAGTGCACTTTGGCTGGTGATATTATTTCTAGGTGTCCAGGAAAATTCTTCATTTTTGCTTCTTTCGCTCTTTTTCTCTTTCTCTCGCGGCGTGCATTTGGTGCTTCATAAACGTCGGTGCTTCATAAATTCTTATGAACGTTCTTACGCGCGTAGTACGAGGGTTACTTGATTCGGTCCGGTTTTTCTTTTTTGACGGTGCGAGAGAGAAAACGTGGGAAAACGCCGCAAGAGAGAGAAATATTTACCGCGAACGAGGCGGAAACGCTAATGCAGTCACTTCGGATAGCGATCTAACTCATGTTTACCGTGTAGCCTACGAATCGCGTATATATACGTCCGTCCGGCGTATTGCGAGCGAGCAAACTCACCGGAAGTTATTTCGTATCCCATCGAAAGTTATATGCACACCCGATGGTCGTTGCATGTGCAGCTGATCGCGTAAAAATGTTCGTATCGTATCTCTCGGTGGTAAAATCGAAATGTTTTATCGATCAATAGGGCGCGCGCGGATCGAGAACCGCGGTGTGATGTATATTTATGCAACCGCGCCGCGAGTTTCACGAACTTCTCGAATGATATACTCGGGATTTTGCAAAAGCTACCGCTGGTCCTCGATATATTCGCGGTAACTTCTCGTAACGTGTAGATACATAGTTCGTTTTACACTTATCTGCGGTAATGGCGCAAATCGTAAAATACGAATCATTTATTCGTGCCGCGTCTTTGAGTTGTATTATCTCTTACACACAGCTTCAGCAAAAATAATTGAATTAAAAAAATTGACACCTGGTGGTTTATCGCAAATTTCTTCTTAGGCCGTTATTGTTTTCCATATATAATTAATTAAGCCTCTGAAGGTATATAATAGCAGCTCGTTAGCGATATCGCGATGTAATATATTTCAGACGAGCTTACGTTTATTTATTACAAGAAAGACCAGTGAATACCGCGGGCGCGCGTGTATTGACATTTACCTACGCGTCGTGTATGCGAACATTGTTTGTTGCTGGTAGCTTCGACTTCGCATAAGTCATCGACGCGACACCATCATCATCGGCGAATTTGTCATCGGAGTTATGCGTCATTGTTCACGTAGCGAGACAGTCGAGTCGACGACATAATGTCACGATACTGCGAGATATAATGAAGGGCGTATATAGGTGCAGCATTGTTGCTCATTATTATATATATGGTGTATCAGAAAATTCCTATCTTTCGTAGTTTAGAGAATTTTACAATTTATTTACGTAGTTTAACAAAGACACGACTATTTCGTATCGATAACTTGTCTTTATTATTTAGTCAGTAGTACAGTTTTCGAATTTTTCGTCTAAACTTCTTTGAAAAGTAAAGTTTACTTTAAAAAGTTTTTTTTTAATAGAAAATCTAATCCGAGAAAAATTCTGTTGTTCGTTTTCAGTCTACGACTGACCGGTGAGTTTGAAATGAGTTCGTGTGAACCCACCTTGTATATAATCTGACATATATATATATATATGTGTGCTACGTGTGTCTACGGGATTGCCGAGCCTGTAATTTGACCCGCAATCCGTTCGCTGTCTACCATTTGCTTTTGTAAAGCCAGTCGTGAATCAAGCCAGGATAGTGATAGGCTGCGGTAACGGCTCTCTTATTTTTTAAGTGCTTTGATCGCACTGAGTAACATAACGATTCTGTGCCAATCGGGTTTAGCCACTCGGAGAAAAATCGATTGTCCCGTTCGATTTAAATTCGAGATGAGATTTCTCGTCCGTGAGAGTTGCACGAAGTACATGCGACTCGGCAGGAATTGTATAAAAGTAATTATTTCAATAAAATTAATTATTTTGTTTTTAAAATTTAAAAAGATCGAATATCGCATAAAGATTCGTAAATCTACGAAACTTACGAAATGTAAAATAATGCATTTCGCTTTTCGAAAATTCGTGTTTCACGAAAGGGGATCCACGAATCCTCAAATTTCCACCCCATAAGAGGTCCCTTTCCTCCTGTGTATATACTAAAATAAATCCAAACCATCTTCGTATTTGACAAATCCTACGGAATACTTAAAGCGTCCCATCTACGACTCAGTTATATACACGGAGGAGCGGCTTTATTCAAAACAAAAATATACAAAACGCATCAACGAGGGACACACGATCGACGAAATATCTCGCGGAACAAGAAGACGCGCCGGCGTTGTGCGTGTTTGCTGATCCGAGGCACTCGAGCGTGAGCAAAAGGACGCAGAAGCCGGTAGCGGCGACAAAAGGTACGACCAGCTTAAGCTAGCGAGGCTCGAAGCTTGAGAGGAAGGAATCTATGTCTCCGGACACAAATAGTTGTGACAGATGCCGGGTTATGTAAACAGACCTCGATGATACCGAGCATTGTGTCACCGCGATCCGAGCGAGAGACACACTCGGTCGACCATTTAGGCGACTACAATGGCCGGGATTTGCGAAATAAGCGAGGGACATAAGCGTGTCTCTTCTTGTCGGGATCTCGGCGCGCTGTATTGCCGATGCCTTTGAACGCTTTCCTCACAAGTATCGTGACGTTTCGAAGTAATAAGTCGGTAATTGCACAATGTAATCTTATTGTGAAAGAATAAGACACTGATGGAACTGGAATTTCAAAAGCTACAACTCAGAAAGATTAACTGTTCACAGAGATTCGTAGCAATTCTCAAAAATTAGATTGCCGCGCGCGCAAGTGTGTGTATGTGTGTGACTTTTAGTACCTTCAAACATTTCTTCGATCTCACACAGAGATTTTAAAACTTCTGCCGTGTTTCAATCCGATCTAACGTAAATTAAATAAAACGGTCCCTGATTTTACAGGTATTAAAATCACAACAAAAAGAAAAAAAACCCATTTGTATATCGTCAAGCACGTCAACTTTTATAGGCTTCATTCAAATCTCAAACGTTCTACGTGATCTCCCGAGCTCTTCTTAAACCGTCTACTCTAAATATCTGTTTCGGCTTCGTCTGAGCCTCGCTTCACTTTCGAGGAGACACTTCCATTCGAGAGGTCTACGCATATCTACGGGACGTGCGTGTTCCGGAATCCTCTCTTCCATCTTTCGTCTCTTCCACCTGAACGATTTTAGAGTCACGATGCTCTCACGGGAGAATGGGCTTCGCGTGACAATCACTATCGACTCGCTCGATCTCTCCCGAATATTTTAGCCGAAACCTTCGTCGCTGACTGCGGAGAATGGAGCGAAGGGATCTCGACTCTCTCTCGTCTCAACGGAGTAACTCCAACTTGGCTCGGCTCGCCGACACGACGAATCTCTACTACGGTCTTTCTTTCTCTCTTTCTCTTTCACTTTCGAATTCGCGCTGTTGCGTCCTGTGTGTGCACTTTATTATTTTTCAATCTTCTCGCATCGGACTCGCGCTGCTCGCTCGATTACGATCGAAAAGCCGTACATTGCGGTCGCGTGTGCGAGAACCTAACCATTGAAGAAAATTAAAGTGATTTCAAAACGAGTTCGGTTTTCGGCTTCACTTCGATCTGGAGTATCTCGCGGATCACCGCAGATTTTCGGGCCTTTTCTTTCGTACATGCCTTCGTGACGTGTTATGGCTGCGTATTGTAAATCACAATTACGCGGTCTCTTCACGTATCTTCGGTTAGTGAACTTTTAACGTCTTGCAATAATATAAATTTAGAGCTCCGGTGCAAAGGGTGCGCAACTCCAAATATAATAAGCGAACGAAATGGGAGAACGAACGGTTAAAAACGACTGGCTCGAGAGCGGGTTTTCGAAAGGGTTGGCTCTTTCAGATTTAAATGCGCGGGATTTGTATGATTCTACGAATACGGATTATTTTACGCGGGGAGGGATGACGAGACCCGTAATTCTCTTCGATACCCGATCGCGATGAATCGGTCCGATATCATCGAGGGGCTCTTGTGATCGTCCTGTGTGGGTCAGTATAGCTGTTATTGTGAAATTAGCGAGGCTTTCATGTCTTTCCGGTATCGGATCGCATTCGTTTTTTTTTCAAAGCTGATATCGTCAATGGCACGCGCGTAACGGTTACGAGTAATTTTAATAGGCGCGACAGACTTGATTGTAACAGAATGAAATGCACGACAGCAGACAAAATGATAATTTTGTTGTAAAACATCGTATCTCGCGTCACACTAACAAACGAAGTGCGATGTATTTATTTGTCACTTTTTTTTTTACACATCGAACTTTTCTACCTGGAACGAACGAATATATGCGTAATCACACGCGCCCGCATTCACACAGATATTTAATCGAACACCGGGTGGCGGGCACCCCGTGGATTTTTCTGATCGTAATGATCGGCGCGCGGGTAGCATCCGAAAATTAGTATGGTAGTTTCCGCCGTACGCGGCGTTATATCCCCCCGACGCGTTCTCCAATCAGTTCGGGTTAAAGGCCCGCGCCCAGCGTCACCGCGGGCGGTATAACGCGCGGTAATACATCCTTTTACGTTCCGCGACGCGAGAGACCCACGTGTTTCTCTCTCGGGAAGAGATCGAGAGGGAACCGACCATTGTGAACGACCGGACTCGCCCAACGCGCCGCTCCTCTTCTTCTTCTTCTTCTTTTTCTCACAATGCGGCGATTCACGTAACACCGGCATTCGTAGTCAAACGCACCCGCTGTGTGTATGCGCGCTCGCGGTTTCCCGCTGTTTCTCCGATGGTGGCGCGAGTCACGATGCATATATAAACCCCCTTCGGAAGTCTCCTCCGATCCTCTATCTCCGGCCCTCCCGTTGCTCTGCCCTTTCGTCGTTCTAACACCTGCGAGAATTCGCACGGTAGGTGGCTGTGGGGCTATACGCCACTTTATATATACATGTATTTATATATGTTATATATGTATGTACCTATTGCACATGTATCTCGCGCGCTGACGACTGCATCGCGGTTGTGCACCGGGTTTCAAGGATCGGAACGGTCCGGGCTCATCTCTCGCGCTTCGAGCTACATACATGTTGCAGCATCGCGCGCGCGCTGCGCGACTACGTTGGGCGGACGCGCGCGATGCGCATCGGGCGCCGTGATTTATCTCGCCACGCCAAAATGACGCTCTTCTCGACGGTTTATATTTGGAAAAAAAAAAAAAAAACACGGGTCATCGTCGCGCGCGATGAAGTGTGTGTATGCGCGCGCCGGTTTTTATTTCGCTCGTTTTATGAATAATGGATGACGTCGGTCGGCGCGCCGCCGCCGGCCCGCGAGAGCAGCGCATAATCTTCTTTGTGTGTTAATGTGACTGTAATTCTGCGCGCGGCATGCCAATGAGCGCGCGCGTTCGGGACAGTTCAGCGATTTACGCAATGCGAGCCGGGTTAAAAGGGGGAGAGGAAAAAAATCTAGGAAAAAATAGAAAGGGATATATTAATTCTTATGCGCGTCGTTATATCGAGCAAGAGTCGAAAGTGCAGCGACGAAATCGCTCGCGCATACATAGCGACTTCAAAGTGGTTCGGTATTTTCGGCAAACTTTCGTTACGGCGGCAATAAAGATGAATGTTTATTGAGCAAATTACGCCGAGTGAGTCGTACTATTGTTTCAGCGCGCATTGCAAGGATAACAATGGTTTAGGCGGGAACGCTCTGTTTGCCCCGGGTTGGTATTAATTAAAATTGGAACGCCAAGGTCTTCCGGTTTTCGAAGCATTTCTTCGCTCCCTCTGAGGAAACGGTTGTACTGCAAACGCGCCGGCCGCTCTTTCTCTTCCGACACCGGCAACAAAGGATTATGAGGTAAAAGTGTGTTATTCTTCCGCTATGCGGGTCCATTGTGCGCGGACGTTTTAATTGAAATCCAAGCTATTTTCATTTTCCGCGGAAAGGACGCCGCACCGCGCGCACCGTCGGATTTAATATTAATTGCCGCTTTGATCGTTTGCGATAAAACGAGCGTTACTGTCACGGATATCTCTAGCGCGCGCGCGCGTATGTATGTCTGAAATATGCGTCAGATTGATTGTACAAATGTAACCATTGCGTGGTATTGTTTTAATATCTAGCAAACACAGTGGAATTGTACACACAGTAGCATTGGGAAAACTACACAATATTAAAACTAATACGCGCGGCTCGTGCGTGTTAATTTCTTCTATTTAAACAGAATTGGTCAGAAAAAAAAAAAAAAAATGCGGCGTACTTCCGCAACTCTATCCGTTTCTTCGGCTTAATGGTGCGAGAAAAAAAAACACCAAACGTCGCAGCTGAAGCTGTTTTGCTAAATAAAGCTTGCGAAGACGTATATTTTAGGGTGCGATGAATACATTCGATTTTTGGGGCTCTATTGGACATCCGAGAAAATCCGTGCCGCGGATTCCCGCGCGCCTTTCCACAAATTTGAAGCGTGAAGGCCGTGATTTCGTTCGCTTGTGACCGAACGCGCACTCGGTCGACGAAGTCGGACACGGAGCAGCAGTTTTCTATGCGATTAACCGTCTCCCATCGAGGTGCTCCCCGCATCTCTCGCCACACACCGGAGGACAATGGCGGAACCCCATATTATGCACGCTCTTTGCGGCCGAGAAGACCGGCCTTGCCGATGCAACGCGACGTTGCATTTCTTCTTCGATGAGCGGGCCCGAGCCTGAACCGCGAGATCTCTCGTCACGATCTTGCGGCCTGAACGTTTATCGACTACCTGCCGGCACTCGAAACACGTCGACCGGGAGAGAACGTATATACGAAGGGTGTAACTCTACTCTTCTCTTCGGCGAGCGAGATTGGCCGGGAGTTTATTGTTCATTGGAAATTAATCCATTAACGCCGATTGATGTTGCATGCTTTTCTTGCGTCATTTATTTCAGACGAATGCGCGGCGCGGTTACGACGCAATAATGCCATTGTGATATTATTTTAGAGGATGATTTATGTAATGGAACTTGACTCTCGGAATATAAATGTTTCTTTCGCGACGTGTATGAAAGATAAAGCGAAATTTTAGCAGTTGTATAATACATCTCAGTTTGGCTTTAGAATTCACAAAGAGGGGAATATTCAGCTAATGTATGTGTGGCGGCTTTACTTTTCTCTCGTTGTCTCGCTATTTATTTCTATCCACTTCCGTTTTGGCGCGAATCGTCGCCAGCCGAAAGGATCGCGCCACAGCCTCCTCGGTGAAATTTTTGCTCTCGTCTAGTTTATTTCATTTTTGCGTCGTCGGGGCGGTGATGCGCGACGCGATCAATCGGGCGAGGGGGTGGATTCTCGTATTTTCGACGGAAGTGCCGGACATTCGCGCGTACGTGACCGCTCGCGGAGAAGATTCTGATTTTCAGAGCTTCTACGGGAATTACCGGCGCGACCGAAGTCGGGCACGCGCGACGAGAGTCGTCGGGGGTTCGAAAGCTTGCTTTGGTGGCCGTCGACGGAACGAAATTGCACGACGAGAGCTGTCGCCATTTCGAATTCGGGCATTGAACACGGTACGTGGTTATCGGCGCTTCCAGACCAGTGGCTGACGCCCACCGTTGATGATTGTGTGTGTTGTATGTGTGTGTGTATGCACGTATGTGTGCAACCAAGCCTCGCAATAAGAACTCGGAATTTGCCCGGCGACACACGTAGCGCGGATATAATGCGCGGAAATAGATACGCTCGGGCAAACGGCGTCGAGTTCAGAGAAACTCTTCTTCGAACGCACAATTTCGTATTCTACAAAAGAGTATTGCGTTTTCGCAAGCGCGGAACAAAATTAGCCGTGTGATGTGTGAATTTAACTAACTGAATTGTGATTGTCTGTTCGTTCCTTTCTTAATTAACAAAATTTGCACAGTGATACTTTCTCGACAATCTGGTTTTATTTACTTATATAATTTTATTTAGTTATATAGTCATAGTTACGGGATTAATCGAATAAGGAAAAAGAAAAAGATTGAAAGAAGTTAATATCAAATATCTTACAATAGAATCTTCTTCTATCTGGTGCTGCAACCTCGCGGGAAGTCGAAGAAATCTCGTCCATATCTAAGCGCCCGTTTCACGATTATCTGTAATGTTTAAATATTTATAAGAGAAAAAGGTAGAAAATACGATAATATTTATTTCGGGTTGTAATTCAAGTAGATTTTTTTTTACCGTTCAAAACGTGACGACACGATCGCGTTTAACGACCGCAAGTTACGTTTCGCGCGAGTATTGTCAAGAGAGCGACGGCGAAAGGAGCGGAGAGATCGTTTCCGAAAGCCATCACGACGAAACATAAAGTCGCGCAGACCTCGCGCTCTCGCGCTTACATGCCGCTTCACGATCGCGCGGTCGTGCCATGGCCTACATTGCATTATGCACTTATAGCGTTTCGCCGAGGTGGACCCAACCGCGAAAGCATTCGTCCGTTTGGTAATAATGTCCGTCTCTTTATTTGCAGTCGTCTTTTTCGTCGGACTCGAGCTCTTGTGTGCATGTGTGTTATACGCAGCCGCTCGCGTTTTCGCCGGCCATTGAATAGTCGCGCCGTCTTTGGCACAAAACCGCTTCGTGCCGCAAAATGGCACAAAAATCTGAACGGACGACTGTCGCGAAAATCCATGCATCTACTAAGCGTGTGATGTGTGCGCGAGTTTTGTACACAATTTGTTTGGCAGCGGTTTATTTCGTGGCAATTAATAAAAATTTGTCAGTTTCTTTTTTTTTTTATTTTATATAATAATCTGTTAAAAAGTATAACAAGTGTTCTTTTAGCAAAAAATTGAAGTATTTGGAACGAATTTAAATTACACGTAGCTATAAAGTTATATTTTGCAGCGTGTGTGTACGTAGACTTTAATTATGAACACGCTATAATATTACTATCGGCAAGTCTATTTTCTGAAACGATGTAACGAAGGCGAGAAGACGAGGTGCACGCAGTCCTGTTTAATTCAGCTTCTCGCGGTATTAATGAAACGCGAACGGCGGCAAATGGCATCGATCGTGAGAGCAGATTCCCCGGTCGAGGAAATTATTCCCTTGTATGGCGAATTCCATTAGGCGCACCCTTCGATTAAGCGGGCGAATCGATCGACGGCGGCAAATATGCTGCGTAAACAACGCTAGGATTTGCCTGTCTCTTCGGTTAAGAGAATCTCCGGGATCCCTTTGAGAACGTCTGGCGACGCCGTTCGATCGACACAGCGGGATCGAATTTCCTATTTCGTAACGGCGATCTCTCTCTCTCATTCTCTTTCTATCTCTCGCTGAGCTTTCAACTTCCGCCGTCCCTCGAAGACCGTCGGCGATCATCGAAATCGAAACCTGATTCGTCAGTCTTGGAGGCCACTCATTAGTGTCAACAGCTCGCGGGAGAGGTCGGCTGTTTGCTTGTTTGCGAATATCGTCCTATCTCCTCGATGAGATCTGAGGTTCACGTAGACACTTCGATAGAGACAAGACGGACGATCGCAACCGTAATTAAGATTAACTTCTAATCAATTTATTACAAATGTGCTTTTTTATTCAAAAGAAAAAAGTGATAGAATTACGTACGTAAATAATATTTTAATGTAAAAAAACAATCCACTTTTTATTCAAAAAATTAGTCTCGCGAACAAGATGTAAAATTAGTTCTACTTGCAATTTTTTTTTAATTTGCGGTCATTTGTTGTCCGAACTCTGTACGTCAGTTACTTGAAAGAGATAAGGAAATTCTGTCGTTAAAATCTGAAGCCACTCATGCGCATCCCGAATAATCCTCGCGTTTCTTCCGGAAACACGTGTTTGCAATGAAAGAACATGAAAAAACGGAGTACGCTGTCTTTCTTGGCGCGAATTCTAGAGAGAAAGAGAGAGAGAGAGAGAGAGAACGCAACAACGTCGCTTGACAATGTAACGTGATACGGATGGTCGACCTTCAGCTTTTGGCGCCCACAGAGTATCCTCGTATGTACGCTTGAGACCGCCAATCATGCTGATTGTCCTGATTGTATCCGTGAGCCGTTTGCTCGCCGCGTCCTGCTACGCTTCATAATTATATTAGCTTTGAGGGGCTCCGGAATTCAAGGACCTCCCTATGTCCAACGCACCGTCGTCTGTCGCCATTAACTCGCGCCCTTCCGCACCGCGGTTCATCGGTCTAACTCATTAGCGATACCGGCAAACAAAGAACGAACGCTTTTCGATGCTCCGAAATTTATCGGCCGCTCGGTGACTCTAGTGTGATTCGGCGAGAGCGATGACAAACCGGTTCAGAAATATATGTTACATGTGTAAAGTACGCGCGATCGAACGAAGATTAATTTACAGATATCTTATAAATTAATAATTGTAATATTTAACGGCTCTTTTTCTTTTTTAAACAAACAACAAATTATTGTTTTATCATATAATGTGATATAAACCAAGATTTTAACACGCGTATTGTGACGATCATTGAATTGACTTCCGTTCGACGGATGAAGTCGTGAAACTACACCGCTCGTGAGAGACACGGAACCGGATTGTATGTATTCAGAGACGACGTACCGGCATGTAAGACGCTATTTACCGCGCGTATATATGCTCGCAATCAGTGGGCTGATCTAGCGCGCTAGTCTAGCGCCGAAGGACGTGCATGGGCAATCATCGATATATTCTGTTTACAGATGGACAATAGCGAATAATCGACTCGCGTAATGGAGTGCGGGCGCGCCGAATTTCTCTCCGCAGAGGGCGAGGACATGTGAGAACGAGGAGAGATTGCACGGTTAGATACATAACGTACGACATATACGGGACATATACGTGAAGGACACGATTGCCAAATACGTGTAAGGAGACAACTCCGTTGTATGCGCAGAGCATGTTATTGCAGCATATAGTCCGTCTACATCCTATCTCGAGTTTGTGCGCGCCGACCGGGCTCTTTAGTCTGTAATCGCGTCAGCCATGAAGGGTCGCGCGGATCAGAACAATCTCGATTGGCCGACGCTATTGGCTTGCTTCCCCGTATTTGCCCCCGTAATGAAAATATACAAAGGACGCGTATAATAATTGTTGACTCGGGACTATTTATTTTACGTGAACGCGCGTTCACGTCTCTGACGCAAAAGTCTCTCGCTCCTCGGCACGAACGAAATAACGAATTAACATACTTGAGCGGAGAACGGCGCGGGGTTCTCATTAGCGACAGAGCAAAAGTGCATGCGGAGAAGTGAGGCGCGCATCAACTTGTTCGGTGTACGTAAGTTGTCTTCGCGTGCCCTTTTAATTACTGCGAGCGGGGGCGCAAACGCGGCGGTGGCACGCGCATTTGCATTTGCCGGAAGGGCCGTTTAGAAGTTACTCCGCGCGACGTCGCGTCGTCCGGAAGCGGCAGTGCGGTTATTTAATGAATAAAAGGAGAAACAAGAGATAGGAGAGGGAGGGGGAGGAAGGGAGGAGAAGATGGTTGGAGAGAAAGCGAACGAGTCGACAACAGAACCGCGAGTAGGGGAAGGAGGACTGTCGTTGTGGGAGTAAGATGTGGAATTGCATTTTAATAGAGGCATTACGGAACGCTCGGTCGCGCAGGAGTTCGCTCGCTCATCCCTCTCTACCGTTTCTTCCTGAAAATTCCCGACCTGAGTCCCGCCTCTCACTCCCTCAGGAGTTTCGTACGATGTAATTGCGGAAAGTCTTGAGGATTGATGAAAAATAAGTCTTTATTAAAATATTTTGCGCAGATAATAAACTATCTTAAATTGCAACATTTATTACACAAAAAAAGAACGAAATATTTTCAACACTTTTTGCAAAAAGCAAATTTCTTCTTTTGACAAAAAAAGATAAGTTATTACCTACAGAATATCAAGGAAGCATCTGAAAAGTAACCGATGCAAAGAGCTCCGGAGGTTGTGGTAGTTCGACGCGGGGGAAATTGCGAGGTTTAATAAGACATTTAAAAGGGGAAGACTCTCTCTCTTCTCGCTAAAAGAGAGGAAGACAGGTGCGCGTTCGCGACGAACTCGCTCGCCCGAAAGTAGAAGATCCTTTTACCAGAGGAAAACCTCGTCCGCTCGGGAGAGACGCGCGCGTGTCCGCGAGTGACGTTTCTCGGTGTATTTCCTTTGAGACGAACTTTTGACGAGCAGATTTGCAGATGTGTATCCCCGTATTCTCAGCGAAGAGAAGCGAAGCGGAAAAACTTGCGCGTTTTTATATCTGGCTGTCTGGAAGAGCAACATGTTTCGGAATTTCGTCTCACATTGCCCGGTTGCACGCGCAAAGTTGCATTGATTTTTTTCGGGATTACGTTTATATTTCTTAGAAATGTAACGTTACCGCCACGTTATTTTTTTAAACTTGTACCAACGTCTATCGTAAGAATCGTCCCGATATGAAGCATTTATCGACCGCTGAGACATCAAAGAGTCTCTTGTTTTTTTTTCCGATTTGGAAACGAGGTTCAAGAGATCGCGGAGAAACTGACGTTTCTCGCGCGGCGAGAGGTCCGCAGATAAAGGGTTAAGTTCGACGTAAAAACTTCGGGGCCGATTCAATTTTTATCTGCAGCCATCCCTATCTTTCGAAAGTCTTGGCGACTCCCACGCAATTTATCGTTCTGCATCGTAACTTCCGTTATCCCGCGGATGCCTCGATATCTCTCCCGCCGCGCGCTTTCTTTCACCCGTTCCTTCTCCCTTTCCCGGGAGTACCTTTTGTTGCCAAAGAGGAAAAAACGTTTAAGCGCGAGTACATACGACTTCCAGAACGAAACTTTGATCCGTTCGAGGAACGATCGTAAAACGGCTTTCGTCGATGGAATTTCAGCCCTTTCGCGGTCGAACGGGTGTCGCGTAAAAATCGCGGGAAAGGAAAAGGAAAGAGACGGACAAAGAGCCGAAGGACAAAGAGAGATAGATAGAAAGGAAACGGCGAATGTCGTTGGAATTGCGAGTTATCCGTGTCGGAAACTGATTTACCGCCGTCGTCAACGCCGTCTAGTCCCCGAATAGTCTCCGACGCTTCGTCTTTGTGAGGAAAAATTCCGACCGACAGCGAGCGGAATGCTATTGGTTTGGTCTTTTATTACCTCTGTCGTAATAGCGTAAATCGATGAAGTACAACTTCGAAGTGTCGAGCGCGCGCGATAAAGAGCAACACACGAAACTATAAGATTCGGGATTTTAATTTTATTGCAGTTAAATCATTTTGTGTTGTTATTTTACAAAGTAAAAGTCTTATTACATGTGAATAGATATTACATGATGAACTATATGCGCTCTAGCGGCCTCCTCAGACTTTTGTTTCAAAAAGTAACAACAGTCTTATATCATATCAATAAATATTAATATGATGAGAAAACATTTTGATTTGTGTCATAAAAAAAAGATCTAGAACATAGAGATTGTATTTCTTTTTTTTGCGTTTAAAACTTCAACGACACGTACAAAGAGAAACTCGAACGGATAAGGGTCGATACTCTATGTCTGTATCGCGACGGAATCGCCGCCGCGTCGGTTTAATTGAGTGAGCCGGTCGATCGGTCGGCGTGTGTTCGACCGGCGAAAGGGTTGCTGCGGGAATCGCGGTGGTGTGCGGCATACCGGGAATTGCCAGTCGGGAATCCAATTAATGGCCGCGCGTCTTTCGACCGCCGCCGCGCTGCAGCCGCGATGCATCTGGTTGTATGCAGTGGCGAACTTCGCCTATATATAAGGGGGAGACGAGAGGTCGCGGGGAGGTGAGGGGAGAATATAACGTGTTTAGGCTCGCGGCGAGAAGGCACCGCAAATCTCGCCGCGATTCCCCGCATAACTATCCCGCGGGTGGCCGCCTACCTACCTACGAAAACGATCCGGAAACGCGCCTCCTTCATGTTGAATTCCGCCGTTTTCGCTGACCGGCTGTTCTCCGCGGCCGAAAGTTATCGGACGAATCGCTCGCGCATCCGAGATCTCGCCGGCATCCCACGGATGCTAAAACGGTTCGCGAGTTTGTCCGAAAGGCGGGGAATGCGTGAGTTTACGATCACTTCTCTCTCCCCCACCTTTTCGCACGCAGTCGGGGAATCCGTCGATTTATTGCAATTGAATCCCTCGAGAGTCCCAAAATTGCGAGCCATTGCAAGGACGCAATTGACTCGCTTTTTACGCGAGTGACATTTCGGCGCGCACATAGGATAATTTATTTGTAATCGCGAAAGGAAAAATAAATGTATATTTATTTTTGCTGTATTTATACGTCACATGAATCCACTCTCAGTAACATTTACCAGTACGCGCGTAAACATACAATTTATGCAAATTTATCGGCAAATTACATATTAATGACCACGATTTCAAAAGAAAAAAACTCGAACATTTTTAATAGGTGGAATTTAAACAAATATCCCAGAATCCGAGGAATTTTTTATGCGCGAAAGAAGAAAGTAGTTCGGATTCCCAATTTTGCGAAGCAAAATTGCGAATCGTGCTCGAGAGAACAATTACATCTCTCCAATCTTTCGGCTCGTTCTTAATGCGCATCTTTAGTCCGCGAATATTAGACCCGGACAGATCTATATGCGGAGAAGCCGGGAGAAGATCCTCGATGATAATCCCGGCGAGCCGACTCTTCGGTATGTAAGCAAAGATCCTTCCCTTATTTCCCGATTACGAAAACAATCTCCGTCCACGCCTTTTGTTCTCTTTTCGTGGCGAATAGTCGCAGCCGTGGACGAGAGCGCGGGATGCAATAACATCGACGCGCGATCTCATTTAAGTTCACTTGGCCGTTAAAATAATGGCGAGGTTTTTTTTTGCACGAAGTTGATGCACAAGCGGCGAGTAACTTTGCTACACGACCGCGCGTTCCCTATTGAGTTACATGTTTATCTTTTCGAACAAGAGGTGCTAAAAAACTGTAAGCAAGTGACGTAAGCTACTTGACCAGGTCAGCACTCTCGTGCGGCTTCGTGTGGAGTCGCTTTTTGCCGCTGCCAGGACGAAGGATCGCCGATAATCCCGTTGAAGCGGTCAAACGCCGTCGGAATAAATCAATATAGTAGCTCGCTTCGTCCGTGAACCGGACATCTGTGCCCGTCTGGCACGCCGCCTTAATTCATCGTGTAAAATTTATTTTGCCACCTGTGCGGTAGCATATCGCAAGATGAATTTTTCGCTGTATGTATAAGCACGAAGCGATATTGCAATTTCGAGCGAATTACAACTGACCGTCGAGTGAAGCGCTGGTAATTACGAAAAGAACGCATATCCATAACGACAATATATGTATATATTTAATAATTATAATTATAATAATAAAGTTTCCACTCGCGCTACTCCAACATATCAGCTATCTCGTTAAAATCCGAATACATAATTTCTGTTTTATTGGTGCGCGGATAAAAGCACAGCAATTTGCGGTACATTATTGATTTATTTATTAAAAATTTGCTTTTAGCTCATGCGTATCTTCTCTCTCTCTCTCTCTCTCTCTCTCTCTCTTTTTCTCTCCCTCAGCGACATTCAATCAGAAATCAATGTTCTAGTCGCTGCGGATGATATTCTACTTCGAATTTGCTACGACATATTACTTGACACGGAATAATATTTTGCTCAATTTACACGTTGAAGTGAAATTCTTATTCTTTGCGATTCAATTATTATTTCGACCAATTGGGATAAATTGTAACAAGTATTTATCGTGCAAACGCATCGTGCTGTGAATTTGAAACTCTAAATTTCTCCCTTCCGAATCAAACGGCTGCAAGCGAATTTTTATCTGACACGTAATAAACGACTGTAGAAGACTCGATAATTTTTTTCGCGAGAAACCTTGTGAGATGCCGCGAGCATTTCCAGATAGAAAAATGTTAAGACTCTTGTCGCACGTTTACTCGGAACTGGCTCGGCCACCAGCCAACATGCTCTCCTGCGCGATCTTAGTCGCTTTTAAATCACGCGGCACTCTTCGCCAGAAGTCACAAGCTGTTCGACATGCAGTTTAAATGTCGCGGATATCGAACGCTATTACCGATTAACGAATGAGTTTCACTCGCTCATGGAAAATATCGAGATTTTTATTAATAATGCACTCGTATATATATATTTACATCTATCTATCTAATCTATATTTTCTTCGAGCAAAATCTCACTTCAAACAAGTGGAAATATTCAATTTTCTAAGCGATAGTAAAAATACTGCCACTTGTAATTAGTAAAAATTCATTTTTCACAAAAGTGATTGTTTAACTCTGATTGTAGAGTGAATGTGTTCTTTGTTTCGAGTGAACAATTATTGTAAAATGTTTGTTCTTGTAATTTTTCTCTTAGAACAAAGTTTCTCGATTATCTCAGATTATTCTAATATTAACTCGTAGAGAAAAAACCGTTGTGAGAAATCATCTCGATTAGATTCAAACTTTGGAACCTCTGCTTGCTAGATCGGTGCTTTGCTGATTCAGCTACTGGCGACGGTTATTACAAAACCATTACTTATAGCGGATGAGCTCCTTCAGGAGTGAAAATATTCATTTCACACTGCATAAAATAAAAATATTCACTCTAAGATAAAGTATACATATTTACACTCCACGACGCAGAATGAAATATTCGCTCTACAGAAAATGAGAGAATTTACTCTATAAGAGTGAAAAGTCATCACTCTAACTCGGGTGATTCGACAATTATTCAGTCTTTAAAGTGCGTTTTCACTCTCAAGAAATTTAGAGACCGAGAACGAGAATAAGTCAATAAATGAAATAAGATTCGAAACAAATGTAGTTTTTTATTCATTGGTTTGATGATGAACTCATCGCGCGAATAGAAACGTTAAGAATAGAAACTCGTAACATAACCGTTAAGAAATTTAAATCACTCAGCTTCATCGGAACTTTATTCATTAAAGAATGAGTTTCACGTCGACGATATCAGAGATATCGCTGTGTTTAAGGTATTCAATCATGACATTTCACTGGCTTTGCCTCTGCTCGTTCTTCCACCATAATTGAACCGACATTCGCGACTCTTAATGGATATAGATGCCGTTCCTCAGTATCATCCGGGCGCCTGAAATAATGCGGTCGAGACAATATGAAGACGAAGCGGCTGCTGGCGGAAACTCTACGACTGTAACTTCGAGCGGGCTCCGCGACGCTATCCATCACGCGAACCAAAAAAAAACCAATAAAAAATAAAAAATAAAAGAAAATAACAGGCTGGAAAATCTCGGAAACGCGCAATGAAATCGCCGCGACTCCGGAAAATGGGATGTTGAAATTCTTATTTACACTTTATCGTCACTTTCCACGACCACCACCATCGCGAGTTCTCTCAGATTCTCGGAGTTTCGCGCGGATTGCGGCCGCCGGGACCGCTCGTTAAACCGAAATCAGCGGCTAATCGATTTACGACATACTACGTTTGCCGGCCAGCAACAGTAGCAGCAGATGCCGCGATAACGCAATCCGGGAACGAGAAAACGGCAGTTATCGCGCGAGAAAACGTCAAAAAAGAAGAGAAATGATAACGACGAGCGCAGCGCAGCGCTGTTTCTCGCGTACCTATCTACAAAAGCTGGGGCGAAATCGCATTGCTTTCGGTTGTTTCGCTGCGAAATTATCCCGAAAATTCTCCCCTCGTCTGTGCATGTCGGAAGTTAAAAGTAAATTTTTCCGGTAATACACGTCGGTGGAATTGGGAAACAAGTCGAGAGGGAAACAGTTTTGTACAACTTTTTTGCGGAAAAACTTGAATTATCACTTTTTTTTTGTCCTGCAAACACGTTTTAATATCTTATTGTACAACTTGAAGAATTGTCCGTCCCGTAAATCTTGATTTCAGTTAGAAATAGATATTCATCAAAATAACGCTCGACTCGGTAAGATAAACACGTATTATGTAGACCATAAAATTATATATGCGCGCGTGCGAAAATTTATGTGACAGCGTCGGCGAATTTTCGCGCGGATCAGTTTCCGGCGGAGTGTATTTTTCTCGCTGTTGAAAAATCGGTTTCTCGTGCAAATTCGGGAGAATTCGTCTGCCACCGCGCGCGAGAACGAGGCTTTTTCTTATTTAACCGACACTTCGCACCCAATATTATATCTTTTCCCTGTTGAGGGAAAAGAGATGTGTAGTCCGACTTCACCCCGAATTGTGGCCCGCGCGCGAAAACAAAAACAAAACCTGTCTCGGCGCGCGGGCCAAAAATATGTTTGCCTTCAACCTAATATTTTTATGCCCGCGCGTATAACTATCACGTTCAGACGATGCAATCTGAACAATGCAGCAGGTGTCTTTATATATGCAGCGCGCGTTTTCCTATAGCTAGAGGACGTGAATCATGCGAGAAATTCGGGTTGTATAAACAACAGTTGCAGTGAGAATGTACGAAAGCGAGAATCTCTATAAATCCGTGAGAGATTCGCCGGAAAAGGGCGAGTATAATATACACGACAGATTTACAAGAATGGCGAGAAATTAGCTCAAATCTGTGAAAGTAAACAGAACTCGAGAATTCAATATCACTGCTGAAAAAATTTTCTCGAATGCACATTTTACTCTAAGAAATTTAGAGAGTCTCGGAATATACGAATCAAAAGAATTACGCAATCAATAATAAATTTGTTGCGAAAGTATGTGCGATTACAGAAATATCGATTTCTGGGACTATTTTTGTGTATGTGTGTGTGTGTAAACACACACAAATCTGTGAAAATCCGTATATATCTTCGTTGCGCAACTAGATCGGCGAGTCGAAAGGGAGATCTTTCTTTCTCCTTCTGTTTCTCTTGATGCGCGCTAGTTTTTTCACTTCGATCTTTTTTCACCGACCACCCTTCAACGACGGATGCCGCGGGGGGTGGTGAACGCGCGCTGAATACGAGCCTCGAACGCCGAGGCCGTGAGTCGGAGTGAAAAAAAAGTGGCAGCGCGCGTTTTATTCCGGAATCGAAGTAACCGTTGTCGCGATGTCGGAATGATCTACCCCGATGCTCCCTTTCTCTCTTTCTTCCCCTTCTCTTTTTTTTTTGTAACCAGCTCTTCCTGTCGTTTCGGGAACGGGTTTCATTGACCGACACTCTGACGAGCGCCCTTTGTCCAGCTTGTCATACGGACGCCATTATAGACGACGCGCACCACGCTTCCATTTCCCATTTTCGTTTCTCCGGTACCCGGGGCGAGAATTTGCGCGAAAGGGCCATTACACTTCGCGCATCGGTCGCGTACACAACCATTTTTTTCGATCAGGGATTTTATTACGCGCGAGCGTTCTTTTTTTTTTTTTTTTTTTTTTTTTTGAGTCACGAGCGGAAGCGTTGACCCGTTTACCCGACGTTTTGGTCGTTTCGCTTTGACTTTTTTTTTGAACTCCGCACGCTCGAAAACTCAGAGAATATTTTAGTTGGAAATCCTTTTGTTATCGAGTTTCCAATTTCCTTTTCAATTTGATATACGCGAGATCTGCACGGCGGTTTTGCACGCGCGTCTTTTGGAGTTTATCCGCATATTCCAAGTTTCGCTCGTAATCTCGAAGTGTCGGCTCTTGCGAGTAGAAATGAACGTGTATCTTAGATATGTAAAGTAGTAGATAGTTAAATCTTCCGTCGTCTTTGCGGTCTGGAAAGCAGAGTTGCAAAAGCTGCTTCTCCATTCCGAGCAACGTACACGCTCGCTAATGATTTCGCATCATTAGCAAAGCAACTGTACTTGGCGTATTAAAGCCGCGGCGATATGACGACCATTTGACCGACCGAATTCTCGCGCGACTCAGATCGGAGAGACCGCGCGCGCGCGAGGAGAGTATATTCTCTTCGCGGGCGTATTTTCACGGATATAGTGCGGAGAATGGAGACGTTGGCTCGTTTCCGGACTCGGAACAAGTTCGCTCGTTCGCCCGCAAGTCCAGTCCCGGCGTCCTTATCTCTCTACCCTTCCTCGAGGGAGATAGCCTTACAACTAACGACCGCGAAACTTCGCAAACTTCGCGAACCGCGTCCGTCCGGTTCCGCGACTTCGTGGAAAAGCCGCGCGAGCGAACGAGCCGTTTCTCGAAGATAATTGACGCGAGACTGCGGTATAATCTAGGAGAGCTGAGAGAGCTGCATTAAATCCATCGACACCGTCGCCGCTCGTTACCGCGCGCTGAGTCTCAATTACAGAGATTGAAACTAAGAACAGAGATTGTTTCAAAGTGGTCACGCCAATAGCCATTTCGTTTCTGCTACGCGCGCAATGTACATCGTATATTATTGTTTAACGTTACTAACTTTCGAGTATACATGTATACATGTATTCGAGAATATTATACGTTGTTTAAATATCCCACTGAATTTATTTATGTACAAATAATGAATTTATTTGTAAATCCGAGATATTTGTGTTTACTCTGTTGCGAAACTTTCCTGTGTGTGTTTTTTTTAAATCGATGTCAATTGACGAACGAAATGTCGGCATCGTCGGACACTCGGAGAGTTTTCAATTGCGCGGATCTCTCTCTCTCACTCTCTCTCTCTTTCTGTCTCGAGTGTGTAGGTCGGCATAAAGTTAACGCGACAATGGCGTTTTATTAGGTTAATGCAACGAGCCGAAAGTGAATGCAACCGCCGGGCGCGGGGGTAGAGAGTGGGGATCGTTTGATTCAATGCGGTGAAAAATGAATGAGAGCGGCGGTGTGTAAACGACTTGGGTGACATCACAGAAGACAAGCCGCCGCTTTTCACGCGCCGCCCGCCCGTTGTTGCGGCTTCTTCGTGGTCTTTCCCGCGTTGATACACGCGGGATCACACGGTGACAAAACGACGGTGCGGACAGGTGCGGAAAGAGGGTGAGAAATGTCCGGAGCGTTTTGTCGCGACGCGGGGATATTCTATTGACGCCTAAACTGCGCCAACAAACCATGGCGCGGCTCGAAAAGCCGAGCCGAGTCACAAGTGCACGCACGAGATGCACTTTGCGGGATGAGTGCATTCCGCTCGCTCCGCTCGACGGTGTCCCTGCTGCGAAAAGTCAACCGAGTGAATGGAACGCGCGGCGGTGTTGAATATCAAACACAACAACGGTCAACATCTCTATATATTTGAACGCATCTATACGATAAAAATTAAATGTTCGCGCTCTTTTCTTTTTACTTTCGCGTATAAACACGTCTTGTAGACATTTTTACAAAGCGAGTTTTTTCCGCGTAATTTCACGTTTGTAGTAAGAATTGTAAGATGTTTGCAAAAAAATTGCATATACGAAAACGAGTTTTGCGTCGTCGTTTCTAGGCGCATAAGCCGAGATCGGAAAAACGTACATAGCGACGAACACTGCAGAGCCGCGCTGCGTCTCAGAGCTCATAAAAGAGAACGCTCATTGAGATTTGGCACCGGGACACAGCCGAGACTGTGTTTTTCCGGATATACCGGTCGACTCCCGCGATTCGCCCGGATATTGACTGTACCTCACCAGCCAAAGAATTTCGACGGTCGTGTATATATATATATATAGCGAATTACTTCGGAGATGTTTTATCGCGTTGCTTGGCGCAATACATTTCCTTGACACGCTTCAGTGCTTTTATGCTAGTGTTGTGGATAAAGAAACGTAAGATTTTCCTGGTAAATCTGTTATTAATATAATAATAAAAAACATCATTATTGCTAAAAGTTTTTGAAAAAGTGTCTATACGCGAGCAATTTTCAAAAAGTTTGAAAGATATAAGATTTATTTTCCGTTAAAGTTTTGTACATGAAATGTTACATGTCAAAAATTCCCTTTTATAATGTCCAGCGTTTTTCAATGTATACATGTGTGTGGAGCACATAATACGATATTATTCCGGTCACAAGTTGACCACCGCTTGCCTGGCCAATGGACAGAAAGTGTTGTCAGATCGAATCAGCTACAAAGAAGCCTCGAGAGAGATATTGTTTCACCCGAGAGATATTTTTCCTTCAGTTTTTCACGGACGTGACGGCGAATATCTAACTATGAGAACGACGCAGAAGCGATGCGCCAAGCAAACATATAAAATGTCTTAATGTTGATAGTGTTTTAGACAATATAACGCAAATGCACTTAAACATTTTATGATTAAATTAATTATTTTTTTTTGTATACTGTTTCTTTTTACGACAAAATTTTTGATGTAAACGATATATCTTGATGCTTCATCCGACAACAAATATTTGCTTTCGTAAACAAGATAACCGCAACGTGTACGAGGAAAAAATGGTTGCATTAAACTGAAGGCGTTTTTTTCGATGTTCTTGCAAGATTCTCTTCTGTATATACCGTACATTGAAACGATGGATTTTGAAGAAGGAAATGAGAGTAGTGTACAAAGGAGTTCCATTACAGATTCAATTACCGGTGGCGATGGTGTACTCCATGGAAAAATTGCGAAAAATCATTTGGAATAGCGCTGCAACTCTAAGGGCTGAGAACATTTTCTGCATTTACTGCGTAATTTTTATTTTTGCTGCGCATTCACAGAGAAAGACAGAAAAATCAAACAGTTCGTTTATTCTAACTTTTTGATCAAACACAACGAGACTGCAAATGTTATATTTTTCATTTATTCGAATAAGTCGATAATCATTTTGATTGAAAGCCAATCGATGTGATTCGAGCGCACTATAAGGATGGCATTGAAATCAGCAATTGACATTGATTGACAGATTGGATATGAATATTCACAAGTAATCGGATTTCGATTGAGTTACATTTTCAATTTCCAATTTATTTTTGTATTAATTAGTCTAATAATACAAATTGGTGAAAATTGTATGTATATTAATTCAGCTTACACATCTCGTTATTTAATTTCCAAAATTTACTCGGGGGGTTTAATCTTATTTCAATTATCGAGTTTTAATTATCGAGATTTTCTCTATAATTGATATTTCTCTTAATAAAATTTATACGTAATTTTACATGTATAAATACAAAAGAAACACGCGAGAGAATATAATTAATATATAAGAGTATTACTTTATATTCTTTCGAAAGCACAGTTCGCTGAGCTTTTCAGTCCAATAGGAGTTAACGCGTCATTCTTAATTAATTGAATGTATGCGCTGTAATTAAAAAATAGATAGAAATTTTCGTTAATCTATCGAGAGAAGAGGTAACGAAGCTGGCGGAGTAACGAATGCAATCAAACGTAACTAATAACTCGATGACCAATGATCGACGTCGCGGCAATTACCGCGATATTTCGACACGAATCGTTAATCGCTCGACATTTATCGCATGTCGCGGTGACACGCGTTTTAAAGAGTATCCAATGTGTCGAAAGAGAGAGAGAGAGAGAAAGAGAGGGATGACAATACATCAGTACATTTCGCGTACATATTGGCAAATAACGCGAAAAATATGCCTTATCGACAACAGTCCAAAAATCAGTGTATCTGTCCGAAAGAGAATCACAATATTTATTATATTGTATATTTTTCCGATTTCATTTTTTTCTCGGCCTTTCTTATTGGAAGTGGCGTTTTCGTCGATTATTTCCGTGCTGCAGTATTGATAATATCGGAATATCGTGAACGGAAGCGGCCGGCTTTCGAAATACCGATGATCATCACGAGTCGATGGTTTAATAGAGGCCGGAATGACGTGCGCGGAGGAAGAGGAGGATCGATGAGGAATCAAGAGGAAGAGAGAGAGAGAGAGAGAGAGAGAGAAAGGGGGGAAGTTCTCTCCTATTAATATAGACGCGTCGGGTCGACGGTGTCTCTGCATATACATGTACGTATATCTCTATTGAGTATTCAGGGTGAGGCGACGCGTTTGATTGGTGCCTCTGGGGTCATTCGGATGGATGAATGGTTCCTCTGCGTTCGCTCGCCGTGTCACCGCGGCTCGCTGGAGGCTTAAAAAAACTGATTGGCCCTCCAGGATACGATAGCGCATCCTGGCGAATGCATCGCGCCGATCCACCCTCGTTTCCACCTACGTTATCTCCCAGGTTGGACCAATTTCGCTTCTTCTCTTCGTATCCGTTCGTTTATGATACACGTATCTCTCTCAGAAGATAGATATTAATTTCATGTCTATCGGAGATGGGTGCGGGTAGATAAATTAAGAAGAATCGCGCGGCTGTTTCAATGCAGTGGAAAATCGAATGATTCTTGTATGCGATAAATTTTGACAATTGCATTTAAAAATACCTGGTAATTATAAAATTGCTATAAGAAACCGGAAAAATTCAAAATGAAAAATATAAGAATTTACGAAATAGTCGCAAGAGAAGATCCAACTTCCGACGCGACTTGTACATCGTTACACACCGGGGGGAAAAGTATCGGGACACAGGTGCATTCCGGCGACGAAGTGGACGCGACTCGAATACGCGAAAAGATGTTTAAAAAATGAATAGGCTCGCGGCAAAGGGTTTCCATGCAATCGCGAATTGATGTCCTTGTGGTGTACGTACGTGAGAAGACATACTCTATACCATGTAATCACGTGACATTTTGAAATATACAAGTGTCGAGAGTAAATCAAAAACCATTTCAGCCTGCGATAAATTTGCAATTCTTCGAATTGCAAATTTATTACATCCACTGCGATATTTATTTATTTATTTATTTTTTTCAATCATGTTTTGCATCGAAAAGACGACGCGATAGTAATTACCAATTCGAATTCAAAATTGATAATTCTGGGTCAATGGTGTTGTGAGTACATGGCGAAGTAGTAATTAACAGAATTAACTTAGTTTCGTCGGTAGTTCGGGAGATCTCGGACCGTTACCCTTTGAACCAGCTGAATAGCGTAGCAGATCTAGTTCAGCGCGTCAATCTGAAATTGTGCCATGTATGACTACCTATTATCGATGCACGGTGTGCAAATCAAGGCCTGTCAGAGCATATATGTGTCCAGGGTATATCCTTCAACGATCTATATCATCGCGCTATAGCACGTCACTTTGATGCTGCCATTGTCTTATTCGCGAAAATGCAAATGAAATGCCGCCGCCGCCGCCATTATTCGATTGCAATTGTTGATTTACAAAGCGGTAAATAATCGCCGCTATTGTATGTCGCTTTACCGCGAGCATCAGCTACTTATAATAATAACAATAATAATAGAAATAACAACAACAACAACAATAATAATAATAATAATAATACGGTTTAGGTGGCACGCAGTGGATTATATTGTAGCGCGAAACATTCTAATAACGCCATTATACTGTATTAATGACCTGTGAAGTGAAACTCTCGTTATAATATATCGCGATATCGGGGATAGAAACACATCTATGTTGTAATGCTAATGCATTTGATCTGTTATGTGAAACACTCTGTTCTTCGACACCGTGTATAATGTGAATTTAGTATTATTGCGTGATTTGTTCTGCGCAAATTAATTCTCGAGTTAAAAGATTTACTCACTCATTTACGTGCGCATCGAGTATTTCTCTACGCGCGCGCGATAGACATTTCTATTACGAAGACTGCACCGGCTGCGTGGAATATTTTAGCTTTGGAGAAAAACCGTCTGATTAAAAAAAAGAAAAAAAAATATAGGAGAACACACCATTTTATAGTTCGGGTTTAGGTTCTTCTTTGCTGCGATTTAATCGGGAGATTCCTCGAGATGCACGTCCGAACAGCTTTTAGAAGCTGCATTGTGTAGAAACTTTCTTTCTCTCTCTCTCTCTCTCTCTCTCTCTCTCTTTCGATTTCGCTCTCGCGCTGTAAACGGAACAGTACTTGCAGAAATGTCAAGCCGCAGGTGCAACGACGAGCTTGTGGAAAGAATGCACACGGCTGTCGCTTAGCAGAATGCGGGCAAGAATATTTGCGGCAAGCAAGCAAGCAGGCGAGCGAGCGAGCAGCGCCGTCATCAGAAGCGCGTCACGTCTGACGTCGCTGAATAGAATTAATTTAAGTATCCTTCCCGGCGATTCCAAAGCGTAATCTGACGTTGAATTATACGCCGTTCGCTCGGAAAACTCTTCCGCTTTTTTACCGTTGCGCGCGTTTCACCCTCGCCCTCGTCGTATCAATAAAAAAGATTTTTTATTCACGACGCGATAGATATCGCGGCACCGCCATCGAGTTTAATTACGGTTATTACAAAGTTATTAAATATGTTCCGTATTTTTTAATTACAATTTGCAGTTTCCGCTGTATTCTTTTTTTAAAAGGTTTATTTGTTTTAAATTCAATTCCACAAGCTTTCACACGTGAAATGACGCATTGCATTTTTGCTGTTTAATCGGTTGTTTCAGTATCTAATGTAAACGATTGTAGTCGTCTGGAAAAAAGTGACTTAGTAAATTGAAACGATTCTCGATTATCGGGAACAATGATCGTCGCGTAATGGAAGCTCGGATAGGGAGAGAGAGAAAGTTTGTGTTCTCTTAGAACACATTGACAGTTGCGGCGGGGGAGGGGATGAGGAGAAGGAAGAGAACGCTAAAAGCGAGGGTTGCGTTCAAGAATCGCCGTCGTAATTAGACTCGTAACCAGGTGTCGCGTTTTGTTCGCCATTGTCGAGATGATCCGACGAACGACGCTTCTGCCTGTTTCTTTCTCCCTGCGGGAAAAGCGTCTCTCCCTCTTCCTCGGCATTGTCTGTTTTGCATTCAGCGATTTGATCACGCTACGCTAACTCGTCTAACGACCTAACGCTTCGTGCCATTAGCGATTTGCGGAATCGCCAATCTCACGACGGAACCTCTTCCTTTTCTTCGTCTCTTTCGTCTCTTCTTCGCTCGTTTTCTCGTAGCAACGAAACGATTCGAAAAAGTCGCAGGTGGCATTGGTTCCCGTGACTCATGGACTTTCCGGCTCGTTGGAAGCTCGCGCTCATTAAAGTAGCCAAATTTGCTCGTTGTCAGAGAGAGGGACATCCGAATGAATGAGTCACCTGGAGCGAAAACTCGCAGGTAATCCTCGAACAACACGCGAGATGTTTATCCCACGTTTGTAACGAGTTTGTAATCCGTGTGTCCGTTGACTGCTTAATTTGGGGTTCCCGGACCGGCTCGAGAGCGGTGTCTTTTAATCCCACACACAACCGCGCGTCTCGTCTGAGACGTTGTCATCCACGAGAGTTATTACGCCTTCTTCTTATAGTCGCCTCTATATAACATATATTTTTGTCCTTTTGGAATGCTTCTATATAGAGATGTCATCGTGTTCACCCGAGCGATGGCTTTCTGTTTTTCTCCGAATGAGAGTATTTTTAAAAAGCGAAAAAGAGTAGTAAATAGTATTAAAATAAAGCGTTTATCGAAATAAGAAACTATATGTTTTGTGAAGTTTGACTCAAATTCATAAAATGTATATTTGTATGCACACAAACTCGTTAATCGGAATTCAGCCTCGCGGGAACGTACTATATAGAGCCGATTCACGTATAGAAATCACGACCGTAAGCTGGGAGACCGCTGGGGACAGAAGCTATCTAAGCGGGATTCGCTCTTCCGAATTCGGTCAGCGGTGTTTCGCCGGATTTTCAACGCGACGGCGCGCCTCGCCGGTCGCTTTTACGTCGGTACCTCCACATTCGCGGCATTCCTCTTTTCAATCCGGCCGATGACCAACGAAGCCGCAACCGCGGCCGACTGGCTGGACCACGTTTTCGTGCCGAGGTCGGCGAGAAGCAGAAACAAGCAAGAGAGAAGGATAAAGGAAGGAAGGGGAAGCGAGCGAGCGAGCGAGAGAGAGAGAGAGAGAGAGAAAGCTGTCGTGGCTCTGACATGCCGCTCCGCAAAGGACGAGAGTTCCTCTCTTTCCTTTGATGTTCGGTATCCAACGAAGCGTAAATCTAATGTTCTCCCGGAACTCTCGCACGGTTTCGACTAGACTCTCGCAAATTGTAACATCATCTTCCATCGAACTTCCTTTCATCGCCGTTTTTTCATGCGTGTATATACATATATACGTATACGCACGCACGTGCATATACAAAACTACACGCGTCCGTTACATGTAAAATTTTAACGTTGGAAAAGAGAACGAGAAAAACAGAAAAAAAGATAGATATATGTATAAAATCTCAGAAACACACGTATGTAACATATTCCATAAATACTGATGTGAAAAATGTTTCTCTCGCGTATCTTCTAGAAATATAAATCGTATAATAACTTTAGAAACAACTGCGAGACATTTTTTTTCGAAGTGTGTGTGTTACCCTCATTACGTTTGCGAAGATACTTGTCAGATCGAAAATCTCACACACACGTGTGTAGTGTAGGAGCAGCCAAGGAAAGTCATTTTTCTTCCCCTATACGAAGGATATATATCGTTTACCGCGTATAAATCGGCCAAATATTACGGTCATACGGGAAGAAGCAACCGCGCGCGGGGTTTTTTGAGGTGTCGACAAGACACCTGGATGTGGCTATAATGGCGCCCCGTGGTGCCGTTGTGCGACGCCGCGGCTTTCGAATCCACACACACACACGGTTGTGCTGCGACAATTATAAGCTTCCGCTCGGTCGCGCGTATACTTGCACTACACCCTTGTCTCTTCAATATCCAGCCGCAGGACCCTACAAGCCCTGGGCGGAGTTCCTCGACGACATAATCGTCGTCTACGAGCGCGTCTGTCCGAGAAACTCGCCCTTTCGACCGCGCGCACGCTACATTTCCTATACGGAAGGCCTGTCTCGACCGCAGTTGTATGTAATAATAGTTTTTCTTCTCTCTCCCTCCCTGTCCTGAGAGATTTCCCGTGAGTGACAGTTATATCGAGACAGCAATGAGAAGAAAACTTCACGTCATGTAGTGTTTACTCATGTTACAAATGTTGAACACATATAACCGAAAGTAGATGAGATATATTGAGCGAGTAATTTTTGGGAATGAGTAGTCGGATAAAAAAAAAATGTGTTTTATAAAGAATGTTAATTAAAGAATGCAGAGAGTTCGCGAAGACAACGCGCGTTTTCAGAACGACCATAACTATATATACGGCGTAATGGCTTTAACGAGAATCAGACGAACGGTTCAGGTATGTCGATTAATCGAGACGCGATTAGATAAGGTTGGCATATCCTATCTCAGTCATTCTGGCTAACCGGAATCGACGAACTCGGCGGTGAGTGCGTACTCCATTGTTAATCTGCGGATTAAGCCGCGTTTAATCTGCGACTGGGATACGGCGGGTTCGTCGACTCTCTCGACGACTCTTTAACAAGGACCATCCTCTTGTCCTTTGTAGCCGCGATAGGACCTTCGAGACGCGCGGTAGCAGCAGCATCTGCCGACGCTCGGAAACCCCTTTTCGAGTTATCCTCGATTCGGCCCGTGTCAATGGAATCGCTCGGCCCTTTAAAGGGAGGAAATCCAATTACGTAATATCGTGGCTGCGGTACGCGAAGCGGTCTCGCGATCCTTGATGCAGTTTCAGACCGAATCAAAGGTGCAGGGTGAAGGAACGTTATTTGAAAAGGGACGAAAGAAGTGGAATAAATATGAATAGGGGGGAAATGAAGAAGAAAATAAAGAGACGATAATAACGTGCGGTAGAATAAAAAAATGCCACCGTGGTGGAAAAATAGTTCGGAATATGAGAGCGAAAAAATGAAAATGAGAAGGAAGAGAAACATGATAAAAGCAATATGAGAAAGTAAAAACAAAGAGATAATATACTGATAATAAGAGACCGAAAAGAGAAAAATAATAAATAAATTTTCTCTCAAGAAAAAATAATTGACGAAAGATAAGAAGTCGTACATAAAAATAAAAAGACATTAATATATAAATAAAGAAGTAGGAAGTACTCGTTATCTGAAGCATGCTTTATTTCAACAGACTTTTAATCTGGTTTGTGTGTGTGTGTGTATATATGTATGTTATTTAACGAAATCTGGAGCGTCGTAAAGAAGCGCGCACAAGAGATGCTCAGAGAGAGAAAGAGAGAAAGAGAGAGAAAGAGAGTAACGAACGTGGCAGACATACCGGCGAACATCCCTCTCGCGCGAGCAGTCTATAGGGGTAGCCAGGTGAAAATAACGCGTATCTCACGCTGTCCCGACTCCATCTGCCTCCTGCGCGGAAAAGAGGAGGATGCGTCGTGAAAATAAAATCGTCGTTCGATCGCGGCCGAGCCGGACGAGGATGTTGGAGAAGAGCCGCGCAGCAGTGACGTGAAAACAAACTGCGTTGTCGAGAAGCCAGGAATATCGTCCGAAAGTGCTCTTAAAAATTTCCCCGGAGAACATCCTGCGTGCATTATCATCATCGCTTCGTCTCTGCGTCGGAGCTTCGGATTCATACGTACGACGGCGATTTCGCGTTATCGGCGCGATAACATATCCCGTTAGAGGACTAAAAGAACCGCGCTTGTCGTTACGGCGGCTCGTTATCGTCGGGCCAACAGCCACTCCGACGTTCTTTACGGAGTAACTTCTGATATTGCGTTACCGACAAGATGTCGCAGCGGCGACTAGACGCATTATATCTTGCTCTCGTCTAGAGTTTGCGATAATTCTTTCCGTGCAATCACACATATGGTCATCTCGTCAGCTCGAGCTCTGACCGACGAGAAGCAATCATTATACCGCTATTACGGTAAATTATAGATCACACCATAGATCCGCTTTGCAACTCGTACAAGCAAAACGTGTGATTTAGGATGTTGTGCAGGAAAGCAATTACGAGAAAAAGAAGTGTATCTGCACATTTTCTCGAGAATTAATTATATGTTTAGCAAACGCTATAATGTTATTTATATTTTTTTAAATCTTTTACATTTAGGATGTGATATATCTAGAGAATGAGAAATAATTCTTCGGACGATCGCTAAACATTCGCTTGTTTAAAAATACTGTCAGCAAATGTATTGTATTTTATTAACAAAATTATTAGCAAATATTATTTTTTATTATTTGTGTATTGATGTACATTGGTTCAAGAAAGAGCTCAGGAAATTGATGCGCGCGCACACGTAATATATTTTCTTCGTCTTGTAACACCGACCGCGCTCGAGATAATAGAAACCGAGCTCGGCTACCGACGCGAATCTTTCTCCCGATAAACGATCATGGTCACGCCGATCGCCACCGATTTCGCGGTCGTTAACTCGTCGATCGCGCGCGGTTCTTTTCGATTAAGGTGATAGGCAACGAAGCGGATACCGCGCGAGACCGCAAGGCGATAGAACACGAAGCATAAAAGGAGGTGAAGGTGCGCACGCAGGAAGAGAGGTACGTATTTACGCAAAAAACACAGACCGCTGAAATTACGGACTGTGTTACTCTTTATTTCGAAATCGAAAAACAAGTCAAAATGGCAGCGCATGAAACAGCAACGAAGAAGTCGTAAAAATATACAAAGAAAAAAATCAGATTTGAAGCAAGCAATAAAATATAATTTCGAATATGAATTCTCAGTCGCGTAATATATAACGTATGCAGTGTATTAAACGCCGTATATAAATTCAAATAATTAAACACATTAACCAATTATTTTCCTCGCGTCCGTTTAAAGTTGCGAAGAAGAAGACAGAGAAGTAACACAAAAAAAGACAGAAATAACTATAAATAATGAAGGTAATTTCAGAATCGCGCGCGAAAGAAGCGATGCGGCGATGCGCGTCTTCGGTGCATTCATCTCCTCGTTTTCGTAACGCTTCTTCCACTTATTTTTCTCTTCCTCCCTTCTCCCCCGTTTGCTCGGTTAGAGCATACACCACAGCATCGCGCGTCTCGTAACGTTTTGCTCGTTTTGTTTGGTGCTTCCGAAACGCGCAGAAGCAATGCGGAATCTTGCTCGAGCTTCCCGACCGAGGAATTAATTTCCTTTGTGAGCTTTCGGGGCTGAGCGCTTAACGTGCGGTCGCTCTTCGAGAATAAGGGAGAAGATGCAGGTCGATTGTGTGGTTGTCCGTCTTGCCGACGAGAGAGAGAGAGAGAGAGAGATGCGAGCAAAAGTAACTTTTAAATACGATTAAGATGGTATATTTAAGCGGATCATATATATTCATTGTTGAGCGCGGGGATTTTTCGATTTCTCGCATTTGTGGTCAACCGCTGGAAAATCCTACTCAGCAGGTAATACGACGGTATACGAAACGCTCAAGATGAAATTCGGGAGGTTTCTCTTCCGGAAAGAAAAGCGGGGAACGATGCGTCTACAAATTTTATCTTACTTTTTTTTTTTTTAGCTGCGCATCAGCGATCAACACATTATTTGTTTTTTGTTTATTTTTTTATTTTTTTTTATTTTGTGTCAGAAAAACGCTGCTACGAAATAGGATTGTTTTACGTCCTGTATCACGTGGTGCGCGCGCGCGCGCGCCTAGACAGTCGTTAAATATTTGCATCGTTGATATTTATTAAGTCTCGAGCGCGCAGCGACGATGATCGATTTCGCGTTCTCGCTGTTTAATGAAATATCACCCCGATCCCTCACTGTCCATTGTAACGTGGTGTATAAGAGATGTAATAAATAAAATGGATGCGGCAAATCTGTAACAGCGCGCCGCGCGGCGGTAATACACGCGGGAAAATATTTGACGTCGTAATCGCGATGGCCGGAAAAAAAGTGGTCGCGGGCATTTTTAATGAACTTTCGCGGCATCATAAATTTCATAAGCGAAAATATTTGCCCTCCAAACGAATCGCACCGCCGTCCGCCCGCCGGTTTTTCCGTGAGCGGCGAATGTTATTTCCCGAAAAGTGTCAACAGAAATTCCGCGGGTGATCTCGCCGGCGAAAATATTTTTCAGCGCGGGGAACGATCGCGAGGATTAAGATAGACGAGCTATATACGAGCGCGATCCACTCCTGCATTATTACTCGCGCGGCGCAATGCAGTTTGTAATGAAAACGCGCTGTGTGCAGATCCATAAAAGCGAACGTTAACATTTTCCCTTGCCTTTTTAAGCTCGGCGAAACGCGCGCACCCGTAAATGCGGAAGAACGTCGATGGAAAACTTTTACGAACCGGCTTTGCGTCGGTATTTTTAAGGATCATGAATTCGCGAAACGCTTTCACACAAAACGCTTTCACGAAATATTTCGTCATTATGAAACCGCATGAAGATAGACTATCAAACGAGTTATAAATTTCAAATGAAAGAAGAATGAAATTAATTAACGTTTATCGTAATTTATACTTCTCAAAAAGCTTGTTATTTGAATTTTCTACGTATTGTTATTTTAATTTCTAAATTTAACATTAGATCACAATAATACGTCCGTTGCGCGCAAGAGAACAACGGGGCAATACACACAGCTTAGAGAAGAAAAAATCAATGAGGAATCTCACGCGGGAAAAGAGTGCGGCGTGTTTCCGCGAGGAGTATGTAGTTAACCGTAAGCCGGATAATCCCTAAACGGAGCGGTAAGCAGTTTACAAAACGCACAAGAACTGTCGCGCGATGTCTCGTCGCTGGAGAGCTTTAAAACTCGGCATTTTTTCGCGCACACAACACGGTGACATAATAACGTGTTGATAAAATTCCGCGCGCGACGGAACAAAAGAAAGTTTGTCTCGAGATAGAGCGTGGAAAAGAGTACGTACGTATATCGTGTGTTCGTGTTGTTCGTCGATATTCGGAAATGCCGCGCGGAAGTGAAGCTTCTCGAAAAAGCTTCTGTACAGACGCGATTTGATGTCGTTATTTCGAACATTGAAAGAAACTTTTTTGAAAATTTTTATGTCTCGCAAATATTCACGAGAAAAGTCTCGGAACTTTTGATCTCAATTTTAATGAAAGAGAATTTTCTTTTGTCGATGTATTTCAAATTTTATGCACAATATCGGAATCTCGATGCGATACGGATTTGAAAAAGAACGCGGTTGGGAAAATCATTTTCCGCGTTACACACGAGTTACACATTTGAGTTGAATCAGAGAAAGTGCACGATTTTCGAAACACCCCGCGTATATATCCGTAACTCGCAGCGTCAAGAGAGGTATATTTCAATAAAGCATTCAGGATAAAGCCGAAGAGTATTCAGAAGCTGCGGCTTCTCCGGATGTGCAATCTGCAGGAGAAGCGGCGCGATACGTCGAGGAAAGGAGGAGCGCGAGAGTTAGGGGCGTCGTCGTCGTCGGTATCCGAATTCATGAATGGGAAGATATTAGTAACGCGTGGCTACCCTGTACCGCCGCTTCTCGGATCTATGAGGTTTACGGGCCCGTATGATAAAATTGCTTAATTTACCATGGAACCCGCCGCCTTCGCCGCCGCCACCGCCCATAAAAATCTTTTATGATACTTGCGGGTGTAATTTACGGAACGTGTGTGTGTGTGTGTGTGTGTGTAATTGATGCAAATTGTAATATTGCATGTATCATTTCTCTCACTGTTATTAAGAGGCACGATAATGCCTCGCACTACGCTATTTATTGATGCGTTGCGATTCGGAAGCAACTCCGAATTTGAGCATCGAAAACAGATTTCTAAAAAGAAAGATCCACAGAAACGTACAAACAACTGTTCTGGACACTGTTTTCAAACTTATATTTTCTTTAAAACACAACATAATATAATACTTAATTAAACCTTAAAGATTAAAATATGAAAACGATTTTTAAGAATACACAAAATAAATGTTTGTACTAAATTATATAAAAAGACTAACAACAGTTCTGTTCACTTCAGTTCTGTTAAATATTTCAAATTCAAATCAAACAGTCATCATCATTTACACAGCTCATGAGAAACGAATCATATAAATCATACAACTGTGTCTCTTGTTTACGTTTCACTTTGCTTTCACAGCAAAGTCAAATTCGACTTCTCAGTTGCTGTTCGACTTCTCAAAGCTACACATCGGTTTTCCCTTTAATACAAGATTTTCTATCAAAGATTGTAGATAATTTTAAGAAAAGTGTAACAACAAACATCAACTCTGTTGTACTATACCGTCAAATTGTGTTTTTTATCGTCGTGAAATAAAGCATACAATGGCATCTACAAGTACTGGTGTGACAAGTGAGGAGTCTACAAGTGCTACCAAACATCGATGCGAAGTAAGATAGTTTCTTTACAAATATAGTTATAAACCGATTTTTAACATCAAAAATATATATATTCTTCTCCTTCTTCAGATGTGTGAAACCTTTTTCGAAAATGAAACACACTTGTTTTCGCATTATAATGGCTATCATAAAATAGATAATAAATACGTATGTAACAGATGTGATTACATAAGTTATTTTCTTGGTGACGTAAGAGTTCATGTGAGAAAAAATCATTCTCATGTTGTTACTTATTGCGGGGCAAGTTTTTTAAAATT
>QVNW01000565.1:0-43447 GCA_014825475.1 Pseudomyrmex flavicornis
AGACACTTTGACCGACGGGCCGCGAACGACGTGCACAATACGCAAAAATAATCACTTAAGTCACTTCCGCGAACTTATCAAGAACACAATGATGTATTTCGTATCGTATGCGGATCGAAATTCCGATCAATAACGGCGGATTGATCGGATAAACACGAGGTATCTACGTGTTACTCCGTCCGACGGCAACGATACACCGCAAAAGGAATACCATTGCAAGAACACCACTGAATCGCGATCGATCGTAATTCTTCAGTGCTTTTACCGAATATTTCGACATATGTATTTTGTTACCGAGATTGTAAACGTCCATAATTAATTATTTCACTCGCGTAACGACGCGAGACGCGACTGTAAATTCGCGAAATTTCGATGCACAACATGACGTCGGTAGAAACGGCGACACTTCGACTTTCGACCGACGGGCCGCGAACAACGAGCACAATACGCAAAAATAATGACTTAAGTCACTTCTGCAAGCTTACCGAGAGTACAATGATATAATTTGTATCGAGTGTGGATCGAAATTCGAATCAATAACGGCAGATTGCACGAATAAATACCGCGCACACGTCCGCTCCGTCCGACGATCCACCGCGAAAGGAGCTACGCACGTACTTGCAGTAGTGGCGCCAATAGATCGCGGTCGATCGCATTTTTTCGCGCGTCTTCGGGCTTCTTTCCCGCGCTCTTGACTAGCTGTGTCGCGGCGGTCGCTCTTTTCGCTGTGGATCGCCGGACGGAGCGGACGTGTACAACGTATTGATCCGATCAATCCGCCGTTATTGATCGGAATTTCGATTCACATACGATATAAAATGCATCATTGTGTTCTTGATAAGTTCGCGGAAGTGATTTAAGTGATTATTGCGCGTCTTCGACCTCGCGCTCCTTGCAACTAGTTATTATTGCATATTGTGCGGCCCGTCGGTCGAAGTGTCGCTGTTTCTACCGACGCCATGTTGTGCTTCGAAAGTTCGCGAATTTACAGTCGCGTTTTGCGTCGTTACGCGAGTGAAATAATTATGGACTGTTACGTTTACAATCTCGGTAACAAAATAAATATGTCGAAATATTCGGCAAAAGCACTGAAGAATTACGATCGATCGCGATTCAGTGGCGTTTCCTTTGCAGTATATCGTTGCCGTCGGACGGAGCAATTAACACTTAGGTACCTTGTGTTTACCCGATCAATCCGCCGTTATTGATCGGAATTTCGATCCGCATACGATACGAAATACATCATCGTGTTCTTGATAAGTTCGCGGAAGTGATTTAATTGATTATTTTTGCGTATTGTGCTTGTCGTTCGCGGTCCGTCGGTCGAAGTGTCGCCGTTTCTACCGACGCCATGTTGTGCTTCGAAAGTTCGCGAAGTTACAGTCGCGTTTTGCGTCGTTACGCGAGTGAAATAATTAATTATTACGCTGTTTTGTTTACAATCTCGGTAACAAAATAATAATGTCGAAATATTCGACAAATGCACTGAATTACAATCGATCGCGATTCAGTGGTGTTCTTGCAATGGTGTTCCCTTTGCAGTGTATCGTTGCCGTCGGACGGAGCAACACGTAGGTATTTATCCAATCAATCCGCTGTTATTGATCGGAATTTCGATTCACATACAATACGAAATATACATCATCGTGTTCTTGATAAGTTCGCGAAAGTGATTATTTGTGCATATTATGCTTGTTGTTCGCGTAGTGTCGGTCCGTCAGTCAAAAACGTTTGTTGCGGATTTCTATTGACACTATTTTGTGTTGCGGGAGTGCTTGTATTTATTTAGTCGGGTTATTATTCGCATCTTGTGAATAAAATATCTCGAACAGTAAAGTGATAAATTTTGACTACAAACTTGATGCATCGGAAAGGTCAAAATAGAATAGCGCGGTGTATCGAGTGGACGACATACGACAGTTATACAGGTATGTAAACAGATATAAACGTATATTTATATATACAAACGTTTTACAATTGTGATAAAGATAGAAAAACATCATAAAATAAGTAAAAAATTATTGAAATAATATTAATTGGGGAAATTAATTACATCTTCTAAATATCGAATAATTAATCGTTCAAGAAATGATTAGTTTTTGTGCATTTTTACAATTTTTTAAATAAGAGTAGAAAATTGAAGAGTTCAATAATGAGATATTTATAGGAAGAGAAAAATTCACTGTTGAAATAAATAAATGGAGCATCTCATTAATAAAATCTACTTAAGTCGGTCCGCGGTGTGAAAACAGCAACCGAATGTATATAACCGACTTTTTTCTCACGTTGTACCATAGCGCAGCAATAAACGCGCGAGTGAACAGCAGACAGAATATTTTATTGTATTTTCTTTGCAATGTGAAAGTCGGCGTTAACGTCGGATGCATAGTTGCGAGATGCGCGTTTAAATAACCGGCAGAATTCGCGGAAAGGCGCCGCATAGACGCGAAATTGCACGCGTTTTCATACGCGGGAAACATTACTCAAATTTCAGCGGACAGCGTTCAGTTTGGCCATAGATTTGAATGGCTGGCAGACAGGCGTAATTTTGCTGAGAGTTCGCGCGTCGGTGTCGAATAAAATACAAAAAAATGATGGGCTGGCAAGAGAGTAACGTAACGCAATCCGGGAAAGTAGTATATATTGTATGATATCCACATATCAAATATGTGGCGCGCTATTTGAATAAATAATAGATAAATGGTTTTTCTTATTGTACTTTTTAAAAATTAAAAATAACATACTACGTATTTTTTTGTTTTAATATATCGTCGTGTGTCAAAGCAAATTTACATGTTAAATCACTAGGTAGTCTAGTATTAGGTACAAAATGAGAAACTCGATTGTCGCTCAGCTTCCGGTTTGTGTTGAATCGCTTTGTCTTCGGTATACATTTATCAGCTTCGTCACGACGAAAGTAATGGATTCATATTAGAGCGGATTTCTCCTTCGCGTAATCCTTCAACTCGCGTCATATTATTCGAACCGATTATTAAACTTCTTTTTCCATTTTCTTTTCCGCGTTGACAATGAGCGAAATGGATCAGGCTTATCAAAGTAGAAACACCAGATGACGGAGACACAGCACTCGATTTTTCCACAGATCACAGTTAATTTTATTTCATTTCGTAAATATGTTGTGACACACATTGTGAAAGTACGATTAATAAGTCGGAATTCCGAGATAATGGACTCATTGTTTTTTCTTTTTCGAGCGCATATTTGAAATCTCGCACAGCTTATAGAAATATAGATCACACTAGTATTTTTAAAACAATCTCGGAAATGAAAACAGCGAAACGCACTTCAGAGAAAAGAAGAGAATAATCTAGAGATAGAATTGAATAATAGAATTGAATAATCTAGAGTTATTTAGTCGGCACAAGTAAATGTAATCTAAACGTCACTTATTGACTAAACTAAATTGACTTGATATTTTAAAACTCGGATAACATACTTTTTAAATCATCCTATTATCGGGATCGAATGTTATTTCGCTGCGAAACGATTGAAAAAGAAGCTTCGCATATTTACATGCGCGGCGATAACTCGCCAACCTTCGTGTGATTTCAGAAAACTATTGCTATTTGTTGCGAAAAAATCCATCTTTTTTATCCTCAACGGTCAACGCGACGCTTGCGCACACGTCTCGTCTCTTTTAACCGTATTTACGGTAAATCCGCAATAAGACGGGATTGCGCGCCTCACTGTCCTCATTTCATCCCGCGTGCTCTTTATTTCCTCCGTTTCGCGTCGCGAGGGATCGCGGATTACCGGTTGTATGTACGCGGAACCAATCTCGACGGAAATTCAAGACGAGAAGTCTCGGCCGTGACTCCAGGGAAACGCATTGGAAATTGCAGGCGGCGTAATCACACTCTTCCGTCCTTCCTGCCGCGTTCAGTTCCCTGCCGGACAGTTTCCACCCCGCGCCTGTTGCCGTCCATCAAGGACGTACATACATAAAACCTCGGTGCACGCCCCGCGGACTCTCGGTTCACCCGCTTCCGATGCAAATGCGAAACGTTTCGGTTCGTAGGTGGTTCAAAGCGGTACGACCACGTGAATCGCGTGACTGCGGTTGTCTTCTTATTCTTGCGACGACATGTCGACGGCGGAGGATCAGCCCCCGCCGCCGACGACTCTCGAGAAAGAAAGCCGAGTCAACAGACCTCTTTTCCTTTGCCTTCGTCGAGAAAACCGTGACTTGTCAACCGACGCAGTTTTATCCTCTCTAATATATTTATGTTGTCAGCGTGACCATCGGAGCGGTTATTACGACGACGCACGCAATTCCGCGAGGAGAAAGTCGACCGTAGGATGCGCGATTTCACGACGACGTTGAGGACATTCGCGTGCAATATATGCAGATAATATCCACGTGCGGATGAAGTTCGTATGTAGATTTTTTGTACTACGACGGGAGAGTAAAATTTAAATGTTTCCGCGCCGCGCGAATACAGACAGAATACGCGAAAGGCGTTTCTTTTCTCTCCATGCAATTAGATTCTCCGTGTTACTATGGTCTATCAGGACCGATTAAGGCGTGGCACGACTTAAGCGTGCACTTATACCCGACCCTTTCCTTTTACCGCCGACGGAAACATCGATCTGCATTTATTAGAGCGCGATTTGCATCGGGTGCTGTCGAATCACCGGGACGCGTGTGCTTCTCTTCTTTGTGAATCCCGAACAATCCGTGGCGAAAGTGAATCGTGTCTTCACATCTGGCGCGAGTATTTTCTTTCATCATTCGATATCCTGTTCTGACGTTTTGAATCGAATGGAATTCATCGAATTCTTGTAAAACTGTCACTCGCGAGATAATTGTTACTTTATTGTTTTTTGTACACTCACACATATATCTTCGGTCAAATTGATCGGTTAATTATTCTCATTATATATTCGATTAATATCACACTCGGTAATATCATCAAACATTAATTATCGATCAGTTATATTACGTGTGGCGATCTCACTTTTTGTCGAATCACTGTCAAACGGTAATCCCGAAAAGCTCGTTTGAATGTTGCAAATTAAAATTGACGTACGTAATTGCATTAAAGCAACCGATGCAACCGAGATCGGTATAAAATTTAAAAAAAATTAATGAAGATATTATTGAAATTTTTTTTCGATACCGCGCGGCGCAAATTCTGCGTTTTAACGTTCCGAGAAATAGCAAAATATCTTTCTACGAAGATTTGTACGATATTCAGAGATTGAAAACTCGATCTTGTAAGTTATCTTAAAGTCATCTCTGTGAAATATAACATTATGAGCGCGAGATAGATTTTTGTACCGCGAGCAAACGAGAAATAATCGCTAAAGCCGCGATATCTTTTTGACGTATAATTTCAGAGAAAACTTATAAAACACGAAAAAAAAACGACTTCTGAGTGTATCGCGTTCGAATGTTCGCAAAAATATGACCGAACGCGATAAAGATTTTTCTCGCAATTACTTTCTTTCTCAAGAACGATAAGAAAGAGAGAAATCTCTTCGATAAGAAAAATTTTACCAGTATTTTTCGCGTGCATTTTTGTCTTTGTCGCGGTTGTACGATTTCTGGTACCATTTTATATATCCAATTTACGCGAAAAGTGATTTTTATGGCAATACTGCAACGGAGTTTTATGACCAAGAGAAAAAGAGGCACCTAATAATTTTGTCGGTCGGCCCAGCTTGATCCCGAGGCCGCAACAAGAGTAACGACGTCGCCCGTTAACAAAGGGGCGATCTTCTTTTCGCGCGCGTGCGGCTGGACGAGGGGGGAAGATTCAACAGATCGATTCGCAGACCGCAGGTTGTTAGAACTTTAACTAGAGCGTATATAAACTCCGCTCACGCAGTCGTCAAGCTACACAGTGAGCAACCACAATGAATAAAAGATGGTAAGCTCAATCGAGTAGCTCCTCTCTTTAAACCGAGACGTCTAAAACCCCGTCGTTATTTCTGCGGAGGTGATTCTTTATACCGTGGAAATACCGCCGCCCAGCATTTATTACGATTTTCCAAACGATCTAATGAGAACTTGTATGCATACTATCATTTGAGAGTGTATAAATTCACACAGTAGTTATATGTATGTATGGTCAAAGCCCGAAATAGGATTTTTAGCATACTTTTCAATGTACGCTATTATTGCAGTGACTTAGAGTGGTTTTTTTACGGGGAGGGGGTGCAGGGTGAGAGGCAAAGCTCACACGTGTACGATGTGATACAAAGAAAATATTTTATATGTCTCAAATGTCCATTCGGGCTTTGACCTTTGTTCCGCGCATTGACCAGTCCTAGGACCATGCTTCAGACTTTGACACATAACATATGTACTACAAATATATATATATATATATATATATATATATTTGTAGTATATATATATGTATCTTGCTTCAAATATGATAAAATTTTTCAGATTGTTAGGGTTTTAGAAATTTTTGTTGATAATGATAATGTCTGAGAATTTTGCGCTTTTAAATTTTTGAATTGAATGAAAATAAGAAAATAAAGAGGGAGAGCAAAGACATAAATAAGATAGCATTCACAATCTCATAACTTACGTTCTGTTATCATCCAAATATTCTCTTTCTTTCTTTCTCTCTCTCAACATTTCATAACTTTTGCCGACTAACCAGTAATAATGGCCGCGAATGCACTCGCGTCACTTCGCACACTATGAGTTCAGTAACATTCGTTTTTATGATGGGTGATTGAGGCGAAATGGCGACGCGCGCGAACATCATTGCTATGTTTGTTCTCTATTTGTCTACTATTTATAATCGGTTTTTGCCGCGCATAGCGGCTGGCATTTCTCCTATTCTACGAACTATTACATAACGTGGACAAATGAATGACTACTTGTTACAAAGCCAAAGTAGACAATAATTACATTCAAGCAGCATGGACAAATGTTCTTTTGTCAGCCCGTGAATGCTTACTGTTAGCCAGCAAAAATAACACGCTAAAACACATGCGGAAATGTCTCATTCAATGGAAACGTTTCGTGTTTTATACATAGAAAATGTAAAAATTTCTTTTATCCTCGCGAAACATGTTTACGAAGTGACATTAAAAAAAAAAGAGATACAACGAGATTTTTCAGTAATTGGCGAAATTGTATGGATCTGCTACATAGTCACCACACTTTTATTCTCGTAAAAGTATATACAAGTATTATCGATACGATCGATAGTGTTTAGTTTTCACAGTAGTGGCGAGCGAAGGTGCTTCTCGCACAATTGCGGAAAAGTCCGGTTTATAACTCGAGAGCTTTAAAGAGCTATTCGCTTTCGCACAAGCGGATCAAGTCGGGTAATTCGACAAAGTGCGAGCTGTTTGTAAATCCGTTTATCGATAAATCGAGTTTTCAACGCCTCGCGGCGTTACCGCGATCGCGGCGATGGCATGTCCTGCGTTGAAGCGGCGAAAAGGACGTCGATCGAGGTTCTCCTCCGTGTGATTTGGGGCGCGAGAAAGATATCGCGCCCCTCTCCTCGGTCTGTGATTTTCTGAAATTGTGTTCGGGAGCAACGCAAACGAGTACGAGATCCCGTCCCGGTCGATCGAAAACCTTTATAATCTCGTTTATGCGCCGCTCTACAAAAGCCCGTCGTCAGCAGGATCTGTATTTATCGCGTCTCTTAAATCAATCATGCACGCCGATGCTGCGTCTGACGTCTCGCGAACAGCTCTCTTAACCTTTAGAGGACGGGGGTGGTCGAAATATCGACCACCTACCAGGTTGGGAACTTGTACCGACTAATCCGATAAAATTATACCGTCCTTTAAAGGTTAATTTATGAACGGCTCGGGGGAATCTCACACGCCCGAAACATGGAAAATCGAAATTGGGTCGGCTGTTTTGCATTTCGGAAAGATTCGGAATACAATGAGAGAAGCGCGCCCGTCTCTCTTTTTCTCGCTGTTAAAAAAATATATATTTGGAGCCTGTACATAAACGATAGCCCACATGGTCACTATTCAGGTGAATTCTTAACGATCGCGCGAAAATATCATCGTAAAACTGATGCCATCAGTGAAACGTGTTTTTATCTCCGTTGGTTCGTGGATTCACCAGAAAACCAGAGAAAAAAAAAAGATGGAATTGGAAAACAACATCGGCGCGCGAGCAGGCGGAGGAAGAGGGTCAAGCCAATAAAATCAAACGTAGCTAATTCGTTTAATGGCCGTGACCCAAACCTCCCTATTTATTTAGAGGGGTATCGAGCGAGAAGCGAGGCAAGTGAGTCCGGCTTCGTAATGGGAGGGGTTAACTGATGATCCGCAGTCACGTCCGCGCAAACACGATTGGTGCGCCGATTTAATCTGCAGGATTCTCGAAAGGAATCCTTCGTGCCCGTTATTCCTTGATGGCTCGCGAGTTATACGCGCGCGGTCGAAAATTTCTGCGACATTACGAAGAGATTATACGCGGCGTGTTCTCGTGTTTTATGGCGCCGTCTTATGACTCATCTTCCGACTTCGGTTATTACGACGTGGGGACCGCGCAGATAATAAGATCGTTAAAGTATTTATACGCGTCTCTCTCGCCGCGTGAAAACCGAGAGATTTGTGATGTGTTTTCGGCGCTCCGTGACGCTCGTTGATTAATTGCGCGATACTCCGTCGCGTTTAACAACCTGTTCAATTCATCATAATTATATTGGCGTTGCGAACCCGTGGTATATAAAAATTTCGCGTTTCTGTTTTACATATAAAATCGACTTCTGTATTTTCTAGTGTTTTTCTTCGTGTAATATGTGTAATTATTTACACGAGGCGAGTAAAGCAAGACAGTCTTTCGGATGCATTTATTGAAAAATAGATTCCTCGCGAGTGAGAGACGTTGCGAGAAGGGAAGCTGCGCTTATTTCAATTCGCGCGTGTTTATTTGTCCTGAAAACGCAATTCGTTACGCGCGATCTTCGAGGGAACTTTACGCGCGCTTTCCGTCTCTCTTCGGTAATGGAATAAAGTTTGTCGCTCTCCGGCTAAAAGAAAGATTGGAAAGTTTCGAAAATTCACGTCATTGAAGGTACTTCGCCTAATGTAAACTTCCGAGATTGCCTCGCGCTAAACGAACGCGACTTGGAAAACGCGCGTCGTCGTACTAGACTGCGTGGACTACGTCGTAATCGTTAGGCATGAAGGCCCCGAATTACCGCGCGCTTTATCAAAGTTTGAAAGATCAAAGCGACTGGACGGCGATTTAGCAAAGAGAGGTCCCCCGCTATTTTTGTTTTCTATCCATTTGCATCTGCTTATTTCCCGACCTTTCGCGATATTTCTGTTAATTAATTTATATTTACAATCTTGCCGCGTAAAAACATAGATAAACGAGAAAGTCATCAAGAACGTATTACAAAATATTTGATGACGCGATCGTATAAATTAGTATTAATTGTTTACATTCTTTCTAACACCAAGTTTACCTATATATATTATCATTTTACTGCTCTCAAACGCTAATATTTCAAACTTATTATTTTTGCAATACTGCATTTATTCATAATAATCGTATGTAGCAGTTTTCCCAACAGAGATAAAATGTTGATCGTCGAAACTTTCCGGTAGTAATCTTTACATGTCGTATTCCGATTGAATAATACATGGTCGACGCGACGCGCACGCATCGCCACTATCGATTTGTCTCGTCCTCTTCCCCTGAGCATTGTGAGAAAAATCCCGCAGTCGACTACTGTCCGTTCCTCGCACTTCTCTCGAAGCGAAACGCCAGGTTAGAAGCGCATTATCGTCAAGGGTTCACCTAGTGTAAACTCTTGGGGTTGCATGTGCAAATTGAGCGCGAGTTGTTTAACACGGTCGTAGAACCTCGCGGGGAACGATGCAGTAAGTCGACGGTCCTTGTTGCATTGCGCACGTACACAACTCACTCCCGTGTAAGACTCTCCTACAATACTCACGTTCGCGGAAATACAATTGTCGAGCCGATTTAATCTTGTGAATTCGTTGCAATCTCGCGCATCTACAATGGCAAAGATCGAATTGAGTCTTGTATGGATTCTTTTATGTTCTTCCTTAACGTTCAAACTGCGGAAAACTTTTTGTGTAGATAAGATATCTGAAATCAATAAAATTCTTTTCTCTCTTAATTGCTATTAAAAATAAAATTTGATAGAATAAGATTTGATAGAATAAAATTTTGAGTGAAGTGCGATAATAAACGTTACTAATAAAAGAGTTTTTCTCTCTCTCGCCTTTTTTATATTACTTCTTATTCGAATGAAAGACTTAACGTAGATATCTGAAGAACATCACACAAAATGCGCATGTTGTAATCATGAGATTCGGGAGTATATTAGCAATTCTATAACGTCGTTCCACGAGGGCGGTCGATCATCATATGCCGATTACTCGAGGGCGGGAACCAGGTAGAGGCGGCGGGTCATCTGGATGGAAACTCCATTAGGAATCGCGCCGAAGTACGGAACGCGTCGAGCGTGGCCGGGATCTAATGTATTTTAATGGAATTCTTGGGCCGGTCATTTCTCTTACGGGCTGCCGCGCACGCCAGCGCGCGCGGTCGGGCTTCTTTTGCCCGTGGATGAGCATTAGCGGAAAAGTTACCTAAAGTACCACGACCTTGCCGCAGCTGCGGACGGTTCGCACGCGGTTTTTACCGTGACACGGATGGGGGGTGGGTTAACGCTCTTACTTAGCTTAACGTTCGTTAAGGGAGCAGCTGCCGCTCCCGTGGATCGCTGGAAAATGTCGCCGCGTTTCTCTTTTTCGCGTGTGTATGAGGACGAGGCGAGCAGGCAGCATCCTCTTCGTTTCTCGCCGTCCACGTTTCATCCCGCGAGCAACAACGTTTCGCTCTGTGCAACCTGACAACGGGCATCCGGTTGTGTATCCGGATGCGCACTTGTATCACGTATTTTCGACTGCAGCGAACGCGCCGGTTCGCCTCGTTAGTGGCAACTTGGATTTGATCCGCTATTCTAGTCGCGCCGACGTGTACACCATTTAATCGAGTCATCTCTAATTAACGCATTTCTCCCCTCTTTCTTCCATCTGGATAATTTTAACTGGGGAGCGCGCGTCATTACGATTTGATAAAGAGATACGTGACATGCACACGAGGTGAAAGTGATCGCGATGAAAGTGATCGAATGTCGTTTCTAATAAACTCGAGTTCGACATCGCATTCATTCTGTTTCTCTCACTCTCTCTCTCTCTCTCTCTCTCTCTTTGTGTGTCAGTATGTGTATCTCGTTCGCGCGCGCGTGAAAGGCATATTACCACCATTATACTATTATCATATCATTTATATTTGCGTGAATTGTGCGGATATACATACTAGCATCAATTATTATAACACACCGGTCTACATTACGATATATTCCAGTATATCAAATTTCAGCTGCTACATATTCTACGCGAATAGAGATTTTGTATCGTGTGCCTCGGAGCATAATAGGCCGCGTGCTGTCAGGTAACTGTAGCATCCCACATGTCGGAAAGGCTGATGATGTCCACATTCAATAGCAATCACGTTATTCATGTTCGTGGATGATGTTCTCGCGATGAACAGGTGCTCCGACATTACCGCTATTATTATCTCTGATTTTAAAACTGCTCCGAATAATATCGCTCGCAAAAAAAATACGATATTTCATATTTAAATTATTTCGTGGATTTTCCTGTGTACTTAACGTTACTTAATATTCAAATTTTTATTAAAAAATTTCTTTAATTTTTCCTGCGATTGCAATGGCGTATTATTATGTGTAGCGTATTAATCTTCGTTATAAATTTACACATCATATTAATATGATTTACAATAGATTATATATTGCATACGTGAGCCTTAATGAGTGAATTTAATCAATAATCTCTAGAGAATAAACGTCATTGTCTCATTAGAATAATGCACATTAAATACGAATATGGAGTTATTAATGCAATAGAGCTTTGCTGTAATGGGAATCGGGAATCTGTCGATTACGATCTATCGATTGATGAAGTGTCGTGAGTGATCAATCTCCGACAATTCATCGAATAATAAAAAATCAAAAGCGAAACAAAATGTTTTCAGCAAATATTGATCAGTAAATGGGCGCGAAAAGTTTACTATTTTACTAAAATTCTTGTCATAATTTATACATGTATAATTTCTCCAATTTTTTAAATAGAATTCGGTTCGTTAGTTTCACACGTGTTGCCGGCTTTCAAACACAGCGAAATTTTTGAACAGCAGTTTGCAAATTTATTACACAGGTATGCATATCCACAACATTATATGGCGTGTGCTACAATGACGATGTATCACGCATCACCGGCTATTAATGCGGCGTGCGTGCTCGTCTATTAATTTATCGGCGTATTATGCAATGTTAACCGTCTGATCTCCGCGGCTTTATTAAAATTCACCGTGTTAACAACGAATCGGTGCGGCCGGGTAATATAACTGTGTTCGCTTTTGTTGCACGCACACAATACCGTTGTAAGAACCAACGTCGGCACGACGACCATCACACGGCGAGAAAGTGGAAACGTAATTTCCCAGCGAGATCAATATCGCACGTATATACAGACTAAACGAATATTTAAGAATTCATTGCTCCTTTCGTTTTCTCTCTCTCTCTCTTTCGGTTTATTCGGCGCACGGACTTGTAAACCTTGTTGGCGGATCGAAAAATCTCGAATAAAGCGAACCATGCATTATAGATATCTATTCAAACCACAGACGCGAAGTCCGTAACTATGTTGCTCAGTGGTTGTAAGGCGGCCTTCACCTGCGCAAACTCAGGTTATCAGGGGTAGGTCTTCGGGACGGGAGAAGAAGCAAGATGGATGGCGCGCGGGAAGAACGAGATCGAGGAACGGTGATGCCCTGCGGTTAAAGGCGAAAGAAAGAGAAACGGTATGGTAACTGGCCGGTGGGAAAAACGGAGCAAGAACGAACGCCGAAGGTAAATAGGCAGAAAGGAGGAAGAGGGATGGGTCGGAAGTGGCGAGGAAGAGCGCGCGCGGCAAAGCGAGCAAGAAAGACGACGCGGTGGGAGAATGGGGGGGCTCGAGACGAGAGGAAAGAGTGGCGCGAAGGCCTTCAAATGATTTAGCCCCGCCGTGGGGTTAGATCCGCAATTTCGTTTGAAACATTCATGAGAAATATCCTCCCGGCCGTGGTACCGCAGCTGCAGCGTTTAAAGAATTGCACCACACGCGGTCGCGACCGTTTACTTATCTCGATGGCTTTCTCCTCCGGGCTCTCTCGCAAAACGAGGATGTTTCGCCCGCATAACCGGATCTTTCTCTGGGAGTCTCGCGCGGAGAAAGAGCGGAAAGAGAGACGGAGGATGGTCGAGTCGCGGAAAGAAAGAGAAGCGTGGCCGGAGGGAAAAGAAGTGGGGGAGAAACGTGGAAACAAAAATAAAACAAAACCAGATGGATTTCATGGTCTTCTCACGGCCGAAAGAAATTCTAAGCGCGGATACACCCGCCCGCTATGCTACCAAACGAACTACTTTAACGAGGTTACGGGTCAACGCCAATTTCCTAACCAGGTAGGTGGATCTCTCGACTAGTCTGTGTTCCGTTAGATTCTGGCCAGAAGCTCAACCCGGAACGTCGCGGCTCTACACAGACAAGTTACGAGATATACGTAATTTATGTGGTTTCGCGGATCGATGGAACTCGCAGTATATCAAAACGCTCTGGCGTTCCGCGAGTAATTGTTGCGGTCAATTTTCGAAGACATCGTCGAATTTGCATCGAAGAAATTTAACGAACGTTTGTCACAATTAAGAAATTGTCACATTGTTTAATTAATGTTTTATACATTAGTTTGCATTTCCTGATATATTCATGAGATTGTTTGATGTTATTTAATCGATTCTAGAGAACTTAATTTGACAATGATAACAAATACTTGATAGCTCAACAAGCTGATATGTTCGTAAGCGCGCGTAATTAATTCATGAGACCAAGTTTCCTCATTTATGCATTTATTATGTAGATTCGAATATATATATGACGAAATATGCGAAGCGTCTGGTCGCGGTCGATATGAGCTTTTACTTTGGAAATGAATACCGGAACTGTACACACGATGTCTGATTCATAATATACCGACTCGGTTCGTTCCGCGATGTAGCCACGATCTCGGATTGGAAGCTTTTTCGTCGAGTATTTTAACGCTCGAAGTCGTTTTTTCCTTGCTTGACAAAAGACGACCATTTTCTCTCGGCTCTTCACAGTCTACATATATATATATATATACATACATACATATTTTATATATATATAATTCCGGCAAAGCGCAATAAAATGAAAGCACTTAAACTTTATTGCGGACGTTGTTGTTCACGTTTCCGCGACGTTGAAAAGGAAGCTGTTATAACTTTATCATTACCGCGATGAATCGGCGTTGTCGGACTCAGTTTTTGACGCGAGAGAATGTTTAGCACTTAAATTGCGCGTTTTGCAGCTTGCATTTTTAATCGCGCGATTCAATAGCGACGCGGGAACACGCGGTCGAAAACGAAAAATCGGATAAATATCAGACGCAAGAGTCGAAAACGAGAAAATACACGATCGATGAGCTGATCGCAGAGCCACCTCTTCGCGCGAAATTTTTACAGGCTGCTGTATATACGTTCCCGGAACATAAAACGTCGAAAAGATTGAGAGCGAAATACCGTCTGACTTTGGAAGTGGTTGGATACAGTGTCTTAAATGTCGAAGTTCGCCGGATTGTTTTTAGATCTCGGTTTTGCGCTCACTTTATATCGCGCTCGCATTTATCGTGTCGTTTGATTATCCATGGTGTTTTGTCTCTTACAAAGTTTTATTTTTATTTTAGAACCGCGCTCTCGAGATTATGCAAAGATGCGGGACGTAGCATCTTGCATAAAAGCGGCGAATGTATTTTAAACTGAATTGCGGGATTATGCACGTCGGCACGTATACACACGCTGCTGTAAATGATGAAATGAACCGTTCATGAACGTGGTTTTCGTTTAATGTCTTTTGCATAGAACGTACATACGTTCTTTACATATATGTTTTACATCAGATTTGATTCAATTCGTGCATCTATGTGGCGCGTAAAAATTAAAAGAGCTTTTGGGTGGGAATATAACGGAATGAGCAGATCGCGAAATAAATTACATTAAAGCCCTTTCGGACGGAATAGCCATCTATTATATTTTCAATCTTTTGCAACGCGTGTATTGCAGCAACTTTTGCAGGCTTATACGCAAAATCATAATTACCACCGGCCGTTTCGAATTTCCGACTTCCCGTCGGTCGAAGAGGTGCAAAACAGAGAGACGGAAGAGAGAGAGAGAGAGAGAGAGAAAACGGAAGGATTATAGGGTCTAAAACCATCGCTCTGCCTCCCCCTCGTTTTCTCTCTCCTCATGACCATTAACTAATTGCATTCTACTAATTACTCGCAAATCCTTCCGTTCCCGCTACCCCCGTAGCTCTGTATACGCCCGGTACACGATCGTAAATACCTCAACTTTCAAAGAGCTCAGGCGGATCTCCCTCCGGCGCTCTTCTACCTTCCTCCTCGGCTTGTCAAGAACACAAATAAAGACTTTAGACCGGTTAACCGATCCGAGCGAGGAAGACCGAAGTACACAAGAACGATCGTCGCTTTCCCGCTTCAATCTCTTTCGCGTAACCGACTATTGCAGTTTTTCTCGAAAAAAATCTTCGGAAACGCGTAGCTTATTGCGTCCGAGGCAGTCGAGGCACGACATAATACGGTTATTGCATTTTACAAGAAAGCGCGAAGAATATACATGTTCGCGCTTACTTTATAATTCGCTCGCATATAAATTTCTGTCGCGGTCTTAGCCGCGCGACCCCTTCGAAGGTCGCCGCCCGAACGATGTAAGTTTTTCGCTTCTGCGAAAATACGGAAATTAATTTCAACCGAGATCAACGCCGCGCGAAAGCCGCTCCGGGAAACATCGTGATTAAAAGTGGCCATATATTATTCCGACCCTGGGCGCCATTTCACGCATATGGTATTCCGATCTTTGCTCTTTGTATCGTATTGTATCAGCCGGCCCGTACACGATCGTATATCACTCTGATAATAATTCTTATGACCGCCGCCGTGGTAGGGAAAAAAAGGATTATTGCCACGGCAAAAGATATACAGGACCGCTCTTAACCCGAAATCTCTACGCTATTCTGCCCTCCATTCATTACTCTCGCGCTATCCCCTTTCCACCTATTCTTTCGCCACAAATCTGAATCCCCCATCGGCTCGGTCGGCACGGAACACGAACGTGACCTCTCGCTGGATACAGCGAATGCGGGATAAAATGCATTGGGAATTACGTATATCCCCCAGTGTTCGTCGAAGTGAAATATTTCCTATCGAGGAGCATCCTAACGCCGACGTCGGCGAAGCGACGAAGGGCAGAAGGGGGTTGAGAAAGCAGCGCGCGGGGCGACGTTGCTCGGCCAGGCGTCGGTTTTACTCGTGGGAGAGAAAGTTTCGCTAAAACGTTTCCGCTGATAAATCTTGTTTACAGATGGGCAGGCTCAGGTGATGCGTGCGCGCTTCGTTCTCGTCAAAACTTAAAGTACAGACAACTTTCGAAATTCACGCGGGACGCCGTCGACTACGTGCCACGGTCGCAAAATTGCGAGCGTGTGCCGCAGCGTCGGCCAACGTCGATAATTGGCAAGAAACGCGCTCGCATTCGTCTGGGAGTCGGAGAAAACGCAGAGAGGGAGGTAAGGAGAAAGGAGAGAAAATGACTTTAGAGCGCGACACACGTCGCGCCGGGAGTAATGGAATCACGACCGGAGAAACACGTCGGTATAGACGACGAGTATTAACAGCAGGCTATACGCGCGCTGAGTCAAGGCAATAATCGCCGCTACTAACGACTGCGCTTGTACAGATGCGGCTTGTAATGTGTCTAATTTAATGCGCGACTTCGTGTACATAAGATCGCCCCCGCGCGAACGACCGCCGCAATCAATTGGCTGATTGCGTCTGATCAAATTATCGCGCGAAGTAACTTTCGCAAATTACTCTGTTGCTTAAGTAAGTTTCTCAATTAGTAGGATCGCTTCAATTACGTGCCGATTACGTTTTCGCAGCTGTTCACGGTGCCGCACCGCTTACCGATCTTGTGTATGCAGCCGATGATCTTCGAAGTATATATATATATATATATTTTTTTAAGATTGTATGAATTTTTACATATTTAACTTGTAAGAGAACGAGAGAAAGAGAGAGGAAAATAAGAAGATTAGTTTTCGAGATGAAGTCGTGAAACTTTGCACTTTATTTAATATCAAATAAACCGTATTTTTAGCAAAATTCTGACGTGGACGCAAGTGAGTCCACGCGAAGATATTCAGAAGTGATTATGAAAAAGTTACGAAAAAGATGGTGCTCAATCAAACTTTTGTCAAGAAAAAGAGCGATTCCAACCTTTGTAACTATGTTAAAGTATGCGGCTTTTGACCGTGCTTTCCTACATAATTCGTGCAACCTTTTATAATTCATCATACTCTTTTAGCGCGAGAGCATTGCTCGTCGAATCAATCGATATTGCAGCTTCGGTAATCTTTGTACATTGTTGAAATAATTCAGATTTTCTTGAATAAAAACTGTATCGAGTGTTTAAAAATGGAATTAAGTGCAAACCGTCACTTTTGGGTGTAAAATTTATATTTTCAAATAGATTTTATACTCACTTAATATATTCTCTGGAGAGAAATAGTTGCGATAGTTTGGCACAATAACACAATAAAACGATATTTTCCGTCTGGCTTGTGATACTCTACTCCGCGGAGTAGAGACGGCACGTTGAAATTTATTGGACACGTGATTTTTACCATGCATTCAGAATTATAAAACGCCGCAACGAGCAACGTCACTCACAGGGAAGAAGCATACCGCCGCTAAAAGAGAAAAGGATGCGTTGTGGAAAGCGCATCCGGCAGTTTTAATAATTGCTACAATATTCAACAGCTGCTCTACCGTCTATGACAAGAGGATGAAGTGGCCACTCATAAGTTGAATGTAAACGACCTGTCTGTTGAAATATCGATCGCAAACTCGACGAGTGGACGTTTATTCTTCTTGCAATATTTATGAGAGACGGAGAAGGCGATGCTTGCATGATGCGCTTTCTTTAGAAATGTTTATTTATTAGCACAAACTATACATATCTATATATTACATTGTTATTAAAAGCAAAATTGTTTTATCTGATTTCCGCTTTGCCGTGTGCTCTTCACAAATCTTCTTCGACTTACACTTCGCGACTTGACGGATTTCAAGTGACCGTTGTGTTGCAACAGTAATGATTCAGAAAGTTAGGAATACTTTGAGGGTGGAAGTTGCAACGGGGAAACGCTGTGTCAGTTAACGTTCCGCGAGATCACGGCTAACCGAAGACACGACGGGGGTGGGAGAATGTCATCCCTCTTGCCCTCGACGTGCTCTCACGCTTGAAGGAAAATATACTGACAAAGAAAAGGAGAGCGAGGGAAACGCCGCGCGTCGCGTCGCGTCGCGACGCGACGCAAACGCCCATCTCTCAATTTGCATTTTCAGCATTTTGCTCGCAGGCAAATAACGACTTCATTACGGCGCTCATCAGATATAAATGACATATTTGATTTGCGTCGCCGTCGTTGCCGTCGTCGTTCCCCGCGTCTCGTTCGTTCTTCTCCACCATCACCGTCGTCATCATCTTCGTGTCCGCCGTGCGTCGCGCTGTCGTCTTTCGTAACTCGTAACGACAATGGATGCTAGAGAGATATATCCAAGCGTTTCTGTTCTCTTAATGAGAAGAGGACCCTTCTGTAATCGGTGATCAGTTCGCGAGGCGAGGCAGACGTTATATTGAAGCGTCGATTAATCAGGCTCCGCTTGTCAATATGTCACTTCTACTTTCATAACGGACGATTTTAGCCGTAAGCTATATCGGTCGCGCGTATATTGACCACCTGTCACAACAATCCATTCGCATTGATACATTTCTATAGTATTTCTATATGTAGTATTTCTATATATTTGATGGTCAATTCAACGCACAATTTCAGATAAGAATAAATTCACACATTGTTTGTTCTTCAATCAAATAAGATCGTTATTGAATGCAACTAACATGTAGAGTTGTGTCTATCTGTTACACTAGAGTATCGTAAATTTGATACCAAACAGAAAAAAAAAAGACGAAATAAGAATGTTTTGATCGCCGACAGTGACAAATTTGTGTCACAGAGATCACCGCGTAAGTGACGCAATTCATGAGAACAAAAGTAGAGTACAAATATCAACGCGACGACTGTTCAAAAGTAGAAAGGAAGTCAATCAATCACACGTCCGACGGACGGAACATCCCGGATTTGTTCCGACATTACGGAAGGTTATCTGGTACGTTCTAGATATCGCGGCCGACGAAAGGATTAAGAGTTCAAAATGGCGGGAGCCATCGACCTTTAGCTAAGCAGGAAACACTTGTGGAGCTCGCGCGTTCGTTGCCTTCGAGCGATAAAGTTCCGCTTTTCACACCGGATTTTCGCGACGCGCTCGGAACGAGGGCGTTGTTTCATTTGCCTCGCATATCCGGTTTCTCCGGGCTCGCGGAGATCACAGCGCGTTGCTATTGTTATGTGATCCTGATCATCGTGTCGGAACATGGCGCGCGCGATCATTTTTGGACCGGACAAAAACATGCGAAATGCGACGTTACCGTGACAAACACCGCGAGCGGACACACGCGTTTTCGTGGCGCGATACGTATAATGGCGCGGTCTCATTTTTCATTCGCTTCGTGAATAAATGTTTTCTACGCCACAACGGGACGGGAATATCGCGAAACAAGCGTTACCCGATATTCGCACAAAGCGATGCATTTCTGCCGGGCATTATGAAAGATTACGTCGTATCGTATTTACACTGTCAAACAAATTCTCGATGCGTACGTGCGACCAAGATAATCCTCGCTGCGCATCGGTACGTTTCGCGTTTGCATTAGAATAACGCTTATTTAAACAACGCACAGAAGGTTCTACCTTTACAACAGGAGTTTCGCGCTCAACTTGATTAAAAACGCCCTTTCTGCGGAAGTAAAAATAAAAAAAAATAAAAAATAAAAAATAAAATACAGGCTTTTATAAAAGTAATACGTTTGTGATATTCTATTTACAAAATTGCGCGCGTGGATTTGTAAATAGAAACGTATCGTACGCGCGTTTCTCTTTACTGAAATAGTAGCGTGAATCTAAATGATCAAGTGTACTGCAATATTCGGATCTTAACGCGATCCGCCATTTTCATCGACAGGAATCAAAATACCGTTGTTTTCTCTCTCGACGCTCAGTGGCCGTTTTCACCCTCAGGAACAGCCTCAGATCGACACAATGGCCACCGCTCCGTGCAAATGCCGGCCGAGCGGAAGCCGCTGGCGAATGACAGGTCTCTGGTATTTTTTTCCACCTATACCAGTGCTTTCTCTGCCGCTGTCCGACCATCGGCTTGATCCATCACCGGCCGCTGCCGCTGCGAGATGGAATACATGATGAGCCTTCGCCGCAGTAGTTTCCGCCGGGTGCCGATTATCGGAAATCGATGGTATTTCGAAAATGACGGGCAAAACGCGGCAAATGTAACAACGTAGGTAACACGGCGACCGATCGTGTTGGGATGGCTAGGGGTCCGGGCCGAAACCGATCCTCCCCGACATCACCGACAGAGCAGAGAAGGAATCGGAAAGCAAAACGGCAGGGCACACCTTCAGATGAAAAAAGAAAAAAAAGGCCGAATCGTATAGGCTGCGCGAGGGGAGGCTTTATAGTCGAGAAGGAAATCCGCTTCTCCGCCTAAAGCTGGATCGGGAAAGAGCGATGGAAACACGCTCGGTCGCCGTTCGTATTCGCTGCCCGGCGATATACATCTTCGAGATCCGATAAGACAGGATAGATACGTCTCACGGCATCTTACCTCTTTACCCGCATTAAATCGAATGCCAGGGTATTCTCATGCATGCCAATTCCTCCGTTCGCCATCCCTCTTTCCTTCTCGGCTCAGCCCTTTTTCCTTCCCTCGCCACTCGGTGTGGCCTACACACTCCCTCGTGTACCTTCGCGCTACCGTGATTTATGCTTTAACGTAAATATCGTTGTCGTCGGTGGCTCGAGTGCCCCTCGAGCTGTGTTACACCGCCGCCGGCGCCATTTCCACCTGTTCGCGAGATTGCGCGCGCGAGCTTATGTACGCGCTCTCTCGTGCATAGAAAGAGAGAGAGAGAGAGAGAGAAAAAGAGAGAGAGACATCCCTCGTCGACGGTAAAAAGGAGAGCTTTCGTGACTGATCGCCTATATTGTCGGCGTAAGTAATGTAAAGCGCGCGGTAAACACAACTTCGCGGCACATGCGTCCCTACATGCACCGAGAATATCGCTTGAAGTAATACTTATTGCATTTTACATAGGGGAAAGAACCTTATTTTGTGTACAACACGAGTTAGCTAACGTTACGAGGAACGTAGTGTCAACATTTTGACACGTGTTTGGCTTTTAAAGAAATTGCATTTTGATTTTTTGAGAGTAGTTTTTTGCAGCAAAGTAGAAATTCTGCGTAACATCAAAAAATAGGAAAAAAAAAAACAAATTATTTTTCTTCTCGAATAACGTGATATTAAAAATTTTTGCCTATCGTAATAACGTAAAAAAATATCTGATAAATTAAATAATATTTTCCAAGTTTTCAAATATAAAAATATCTATGTAAAAAAAGTAATAATTTTAAAACTTTAGGGATGATATTGAAGTTAGTGTAATTTTTATACGTTAAAAATAAATATCTGCAAGAAACATTTATGTGTAGAATCGGGAATTTCTTTTGTATCTTTCGGCGAGAACAAAGATTTATCTCGGTTTCTTCTGGATTTTTATTCCCCGCAAAGAATATACCTGTTCAGCACTGTAACCTCGTTATTTTTAACTACGCAGTCCGCGTTTACATCATTTCGGCACGTTCGGTTAGCAGCAACGCGGTTATGTTCACCGCGATGCAAAAGGTTTGTTCATTTTCACGATGCATCGTTGCTCGATCTTTAACACGAATTCCGCAAAATACCTGGAGAGATGTGTGTGCGATGCCTATTTAGACGAATTCCCTAATGCGAACCTCGCTGCATTCCGTTACTATGCAAAGAGAGATCAATCGGGGTACGTTGCCGCGCTCTACGAACAGTTAATAGCTCCCACGCTCGAAGAATTTAAGTCACGTAGAAAAACTATTTGAACCGCGCGAATTAGCATTCGGCACGGTGTGTCCGGTCGGACAGGCGTTGCGCCGGCGCGAGACAATAGAAAAATCAGTCCCGGCGCGCAAATCTATGGGCAAATAATGTTGAGCGACGCGGTCAAATCCCGATTAGTTCCCTAAAAAATACTCACCGCATTCTCGCTTAATTCACTCGGAATCAAACGTTTATTTGTTAAAATGCGACTTTGTCTATTCGTCGATTCGTTGTAAAAGCTTGTTAAAATCTTTTTAAGAGAATTGGTTTTAGATTAATTAACTTTGAATATGATTGGTTATAAATAAGCAAACTCTAACTAAAATATATAATGTGCCCTAGAATTTGGAAATATTGTCTGTATCACTTAAAGAGAGAGTATATTATTAGTAACGTTGAATATATATTTATCAAGCATCGTTTTATTAGCTTCTCATATATTTTCTCGAATATGTATAGAATTTTATCAAATGTGTATAGCTATGTCACGTTACATTTTATGCAAACTGGGTTAAAGCTTTTCTATGATCATTTCAAGTCTCGCACGGTGGTTTCACAAGTCGAACATCTAACGACATCCACAACTTTTGAGATTTTTTTTTTTTCCGCGGCGATATTTTCCGAGCTAGTATGCGCGCCGATTTAACGCCAGGTCGGTCGAACTTTCGCGTCTCGTTTCTCCCGAACCGATTCACGTCGTTTGCCGAATCTGCGCGGGACTTGAAACGGCGATAAACTCGAAGAAATTAACCGGACCATCAAATTGTACTTTGTAGAGAAGTTCTCATTGGCTCCCGGACTTTAAACGTCGCGCTTTACAAATTTACGGGCCATACGGGTCTCTTCGCCTCTCACGTAATTCGCAAACTTCCATCGTTCGCTTTTTCTGACTCGGCTCAGTTGCAAATCTGCCGCGTGTGTGTGAGACTTTATTGATCATCATAAGTTTCTATTAACAATCAGTTTGAAACGCGAATAATGGTGATCAGGATAAGACGCAAAACGTTATTGTTTTTTTTTTTTTTTTTAAGAGAATTAAACGGTTCTCTTTATATTATTTTCGGCAGCATATATGTATTTCGCGCGTGCTTAATGTAATTCTTGCAAAATATCTGTTTGAGATCAAATGCGAAATGTTGCAAGCAGTTATTGCAGCATTTATCGGATATTCACGTTGTAATCCCCTTTCTATACATGCTGTGCAATTGAAAAATTAATCGAAAGTAATTTGCATTTGTTTCACACGCAAATACTTGAAATCGAAATTCAAATGCAAGCGCGACCCAATGTGCGCGGGACAACAAGCATTTTAATATGCTTTAATCTCAAAATTTTTAGTAATATCTCATATTTCTGTAAACGAACACACGGATACCGTTTTTGCTCCTTTTTGATGACACATGTTCACATTTGTGTTTGCAACAAAACTTTGTGCATGTAGTTTATATGTGTATGTATAATGTGTATATATATACACGTATAAAATATATATTGTTTATTATGTATTATATATATTTATATACATATACATATGTGTGTGTATATATATATATATATATATATATATGTACACACATATAAATTCATATATTTCGTTTTAAATATGCTATTCCACGTCACATTCGGTTTGAAATACAAATATTTACACGCGCATCTGCATAGATACAAAATACGTGCACATCTTTTCCAAAAATGCGCCGATAACATTATTTAATAATCAAATATATTCGATGTGAATACACGAATTGCCTTAATGTTTGCGTGCATTTATTACGATAATTAGGTATCATATGAAAGACGATTAATATAAACTGTTATACATAACAACGAGAATGTTTCATTTCAGAATGATTGAAATTATGTTTCTGGTGAATTGTATAGTTTAGCATTGTATTAAAAAGTAATGACGTTTAAAATAAATTAAAGTAGAGAGAAACGGGGGTGCTGCTTTCGAACGCGCGCGAAACATGTACATTAATTTTAAAAATACTCGCTGGAAGGACATAAATTGTCTGAATGCGTATATTAGCATTAATTATCATTATGGGCTAATATAAGCATCTGGCGGCAACTGCATATTAATATTATGCAATCGTATACATAATCCGTGGTAACGTATTGTTTAATATCTTCAAAAGCAATTTTCACAATAACAACATAAAATATTATAAATATGGGCGTTAAATAATGCTTAATTATATAGAAAGATAAAGACCTGCAGAAAAACTGACTTGCCGATATTTTTTAAATTATTTTATAAGTTTTTTCTGATTTTTTTTTTTGGCATGTAATTTTAGGATTTCTGAAATTCTACATTTTATAATTTATGTGATATTTTGTTTTTTTTTTTATAACGACAGCATTACTTCTGTATGTTACGCTTATATTACCAGTATGCGGTGCAAACGTGCATTATGTTTAATAATCTGAATGTGTGTTTATATTACGGTATAACGCGCATGATTACTTCATATTCATAATTTTGAAAGCATATTAGATTGTAACACACACACGTATCGTACATATACTGATTAAAACCGCAGCACATAGTGTATTACATGTTACAGTGTCATAAAGACACAACTCTCTCATCTCATTATTATACTATAGTAATCAATTTCGCACCACTATGAGCGAAATGTACCAGCCACCGTATTGTTCAGCAGGCTTTTAAAAACCTGTACAAAATTCGCGATTCATATTCGCGCGTATTAAACCGCGCATGAATAGAGCCGGGCATATAAATTTTGGGAGAAGTGTTATTGGCTTCATTAAGCTGTCGCGGGACGCAAATGCGCCCGCGCACGTGACATCCGCAATTAGCATATAATTTCCGCGGAAATAAAAACTAATCAACGCGTTATACCTCCCTTCTCTTACGGACAGCATATTATTAGAAAATCGATTCGGCGAAACGACTGCGAGACTATTGCCTTTTGGCGGTGACAGAGAGCAAAGTGAGCAAGTGAAAAAAAAAAAAAAAACAATCAGATTGATCCGATCGTAAGGAAATTCGACGTGGAAATTCGCTCGCCGATTTTCGTGCGAGAGAACCACTCATCCCTCCCTGTCTTGCCTCTTCTGCATCTCTCTTCTCGCCATCCCTTCGCCGGAAGATTATCGCAATTGCCGACGAAGAGAGAGAGTGAGAGAGAGAGAGAGGATAGAGAAGAGAGAGGAAAAGAGACTGGTCTCTCGGTGATTACGTGGAATGGATATAGGAAGGAACGAGTCCAATCTAAGCGTCACGCTTCGATGGGCAATATCAGTGGCTTATCATCCTTTCTGGCTTCCTGGGATGTACACGCAAGTTCGCACCGCTCGTAATATAAATTCACACGGCTCGCCTTCCTGCGGGCTGAACGCCGAAATAAGCCGACACACGCGAACAAATGTCACCTCTTTACATGGATGATATATCGCCGCTCGAATCGTCGCTTAAAGCTCGGAACGATAAAGCCAAGTGGAGTAAAATTGCGGAAAGTTTAATGTTTTATTCAAGGAAAAAATGAACAAGTTTAGTCTTATAGAAGAATTCATTTATCTTTTAAAATCTATACCTAAAAATCTAAAAATTTCCAAAACTAATAATATAATATCTTATTGATAATATAATTTATTAACAATATGATAAAAATAGTAATTTTATCTATCTTAGATTTGCACACGGTTTTTAAATGTTGTTTTACGTGATAATAAAATAGATGGAATAGAAAGAGAGACGCGAGAAATAGATATCGTTCTGAAAATTCGAGTGAATTAAGTGAATACTTTTACTCTCCATTTAAACTTGTCAATATCAATCCGATCGGCGATTGCACTAAAACTTCACGATTTCTCAAATCCCTCTTGAACGATTCGCGACGACATTTGCGTTTCACCTCACTGATTTTATCCCTCGCTTCAGTCGAAAGGCGGAGAAGTCGCGGTAGATGTATTTCTATGCTTCGACAGATACAGGTCGAAAGGTGAATGGATATACACCATGTCGATGTATACGTGTATATACCGCGACATACGTAATATACGCGTATAAAAATATACCGTTTTCGCGCGCGCATTTGTGCGTGTGGGTGTGTGTGTGTGTGTGTGTGTGCGTGCGTGCGTGCGTGCGTGCGTGCGTGCGTTTGTATGAGCGAAGACGAAATCGGTATTTGGCTCGAGCTTTGTCGAGTTGTTGCCACTGTCGGTATCGATGCTCTTTTCGCGTAACGGACAGGAGTGAGATCGGAGGAGAGACATAACGAGAAGTTTCTTCGAGAGTTTCTCTCTCGTCGATGCTCGTCAACTGTCTCGGACGAAAAAATCCTATTCGCGCTGAGAAAGCACAGAAGGATTTTGCAGGATCTGAAAGTTCCGTTATAATGATTTTTCTCCCTTCCCTCTGATTCTCCACAAGAAGTCAAGAATCCTCACCCTCTCGTTTATGTGCCACGGACTCGAGAACTCTTCAAACTAAATGAAATTCAGCCGCGCGCAATTTTTGTTACAATGTGACGTATTTCTTTCGCGCGGTGCAAACGAACGATTTAAGCTTTTGTGTTTTGTTCTATTCTTACACATATATATCTTTCTTTTTATTATTTTGTGAAGTTACGTCATTTTGAAATTTTTCTTCTTTACTTTTCCTTTTTTTTTATGTTTGTATTGGTAAACAAGAGATTATATATACAAACTATTTTTTTTGTCTCTCTCTCTCTCTCTCTCTCTCTCTCTCTCGAGATTACGTAATTCTAGAATTGCAAACTATCGAATTTTTTATTTAACGCTTTGAAGTTGTTTTCCATAACGAAAAAGTAAACGTTCGAGTTGCATTTTGCTTCAGCGAGATAACATATTTAATCTTATCTTATTTTATTTATGTACCTCGTTGCCCTTACAGTAGTAGAGGATAGAAAATAATTAGTGCAAAACAGAGAGCAGAATACTTCGGGAGAGTTGGCCGATTTCGACATTTGATAACGTTTCAATTTCGGAAGTTACTCGGGCGAAAAGACATTCGGGAACATAACTCGATTCGCGTATTTCCATTTTGGGTACGGATAAGACCAACAATCGAATGAAATTCTGGAATCTTCGAAGCGTTATAAAATCATTCCTCGCGCGCTGCTCTCACTGCGTGTATTACCGAGAGCACTGCAAGCTCGACGGAAACGGCGGCGTAGAATCGCCCGTTTCGCGTCGACGTTCGCGCGCGCAATAGTTTTATTACGAGCGATCTGATCGTTAGCATGTAGTAAACGAAAACCCGTCCGGATTTTTCGGGTTGTTTTTTGTTTAACGCGCGACGTCGGGGATTTAAAGGATTCGCGATAGGATTATGGTCATCGATCATCGCGCGCACCTGTATCTGCCTTAAGCGGCAATATTGGAAGCGGATTTTAACGTCGGTTTTAACGGCCGTATCGCGTAATATTATCCTAGTATTAATAATGGCGATAAATCAACAGACTGGGGAATAACGTTCGACTTCGGGCTTCGATATTCCGTTGGGTAGTTCGGCACAGAGTCGAATGTATATAGTAGCACTCCAGGGAACCGCCGATGTATGCTGCGAGTTTCCTCCAGCACACGCCGTGGCACGAAATACGCTCCCGGGGATGGCGGAGGGAAAGACAAAATTACGGCTGCAGCGTGCATAATGATCTACTTGCGAGCTCTCCAATGGCGCGGGTGACGGAGGGGGAGATTTACAACCGCGGTAACGTTCGTAAATGTGGTCGCCTCTAGATACCGTCTTGCAAGAACGCAACCTGTCCTCGACGTTTCTCCTACATGTAGATATCGTGCGCGCGCCTTCCACACAGATCGAAGTTTGCGCTGCTCGCCCGCAATACGATCTATTGGCAGGCAGCGATACCGCTCATTACCGTTCCGGCTTAGAGCATAGGGCAACAACTTACGTCTAATTTTGCCCGTGCAATTAGCAGAGCGGCGAAAATTGATTAGTGGAACTTTTCTCCGGCAAAAATGCAGCGATATACAGATGATTTTTTTTTGTTTTTCTCTTTTTTGTAAAAAAAAAAGAAAACAAAAAAACAAAATTGAGACAAACAAAAATTCGCAGGAAATGCATTTGGAAAAATTTTGTTCTATTTATTTTATTTTTCTAAAACGCGCCGAATTTTATTCACAAACTATTTTTGTACCTCGATATTCTTGCCTCACTACTACGCTTGTATTTCCCAGCAAATGTGCTTTTCCGGATTTACGCTCCGCGCCGTCTTTGACTCGTCTTTTACCCTTCGTCGTTTTTTGTAATGCAAATTCGCGGCAAATCTACCCGTGGAAAGTGGCAGTACCTTTCCCTTAACGTAGTACCAACCCGATATCAACTCTTCCGGCGGAACTCGTTCCCGTGGATTTCATTTACGAGGAGCTCTTCCCTCCGCAGCTTGCTACCAGCGCAACCCGCGATCTCCGCAACCTTCCCGGATTTAGCCGAGATCTATTTGCAGACAACCTATGTCTACTCCCTTCCCTCCCGGTCTCATTTCTACCGGCTGTTTAGATCGTGTCCCCATCCCCTGCAGTCTTACGACTGCGCGCGCGATTTACATATCCCCGATTGTACTTAAGTTAGGTTATCAACTCCGTGGAAGACGTTTGTTCTCTATCGACGCGATAGGGATACGAGTCGCGATCTTCTCTTCGTTTGCGCTAACAGTCTTCACAATGCGGCGTCTCTGTAGTCCTTCCATCGACAAGTTTCCACTCAAATTGCGCGGCTCCTTACCTACCTACCTACACCTATCTACGCCGTAAGGTCCGAAACAATGGCTAATTCCATCCCCGGCCGTGCTCTCTCCAGGTCGGCTTCAGAATCTATCGGAGTACTTAGCCGCAATGCGGATCTCTCTCGTTTTGAACACGGTTAGGCAACGAACCGCGCATGTATATGTATATACATATATATATATATATATATATTATATATATATATATATATATATGTACTTCCACATAGACACTCTTTGCAAATGCTTGTTTTAGACTTTGCGCGAAAACATGTGTTTATATATGTGGCACACGCGCTTTTCATCTTTGCTTACCTCGGGAGCTTAAATTGAGCAGATAGTGTGTGATTAATACGTGTTACATTTGTTATTAAATTGAACATTTCACTGAATATGAAAATTATAGATAAAGATGATATTTACTAGATAAGAATAATAATAGATAAAGTATAATTTATTTTTTTTTTTTTAACTTATACGGATTTTTGACTTTACAATTGTATGGATAAAATTTCTTCTCCACTATAACTTCATAAATTCCATAAACATTTCAGCAGATCTTGAAATTGATAACACGGTCACAAAATCTACGGCTGTTTTAAATTTCATTGACTTAAAATACAGCTGTATTCTTATTGAATTTGAAAGATTTGCCCGTTTCATTTCAAATTTAATTTTTGATACCACAGACGTGTGGCAAACGACATATATCACTTCTCTGAAAACGTTATTCATATTATCGTTTTCGAGTCGTAATATTTCAAACACGTCAAATTTTCGTCACGCATACCGAGTTAATCGAAAACTTAATTGCGTATCCAAAATTTGATTACTTTCATATTTTACTTTATAATTTATTTACACACATGCTTGTTTGTCGAAAATTAAATATCAACAATTCGAGTAGAGTTTTCAACTTTTATTTATTTCATTTAATTTTTTTCAATGAAAATTTGTACATACGTATATCTTTACATAACATACGTTTATGATTTCATACGCGTACAATGTTGCGTAAAACAGCGAATACAAAATTTGCATTAGCAAAACAGGAATGTGGAGCATATCGATGTAGTATGTATAATCGTGAAAATTGTTGTATAGCGATCAGTTCGATTTTCAAAATTACAGAAAGATGAATGCGAGCTCAACACGCTCCAAAATATTACAGAATCACGGAAGCATATGTATTTTTTTATTCAGGATTTGAAAGTTACGTATGTATTAAAACCTTTTTTGCAAAATCGCTATTGACGATATCGTTCTGTTTTACATGCGATATTTGAATTCCGTTAACAGCACAGCACTAATTAACTTTGAAAATAAAGTCAAAATATTATCGGAATAAAAGTTGGGGTATGTGGTTAAATAAAGAAGAACTTTTTTAGGTCAATTGCAAAATGTTTAATCATCTATTGAAAAAATATATATATACATATATATGTAATAGTGAAATAAAAAGTAACATTTTATTTCTGCAAAAGCCATTTTGAATATAATCTTTTTCAACTTTCGTCCTAGTTTTTCTCTCTGTCTGTACCATTGTATAAAATGTGTATAATAGATGGTAGTAGGCGGAAAGTGCAATTTTCGGAATTAGAGAGCAATTGAGATGCAAAGAGACGAGTTCTTTGAAAGTTTTCCGTTTTCGACTTGATCGTGCATGCATGTAATTTTTCAGAAAATGCACTCCAACAGATTTGTTCGAAAACAATTTTATGTAACGGAAAACGGATTTGCGAAATATTACATTTTTCTCAACGCAAAAATCGCAACAGGCTTTTAACTTAATTATTTGTTGTAATCGTAACAGCGGATGAAACGACAGATGTGTGTGCGCGCGTTGAACTTTCCTTCTCTCTGCTTGTTCCGCGAAATTTCGCGCGAACCGATTTGTCGTCGGTAGCGCGTCCTCGTCGGAAGTGCAAATCGCCCCAAGTTTGCCGCGCGCGCGCGCGCTATTTCCCAGCACACAATAACTCTCTCTTCATGCGAAAGGGTAGAAAAGCGGACGCGACTCTCGTGGCGAGCTCTCACATAGCGGTACAGCGTTTTAATAAGTGGCCAAATTACCGTTCCGGACGTACATAATCCGACAGTTTTAAAAACTCGGCCCGTGCCTCCAAAAAAAAAAAAAAGAAAAAAAGAAAAAAAAAAGCAGTGCGCGAAAGGGTAGCGGGAGAGACGTTCGCGACGTAGCCCGCGGCGGTCGCGTTACAGGATAGAAGAGAAGAGTGGCGAAAGGACGCGCCATAGGAAGGAACTCTTTATGCGAACTCGGCGCGGAGCGTAATTTGCTTTAGTGCCGTCGCGTAAATTTCAGAATGATGAGAACGTACGGGCACCGCTTTAACCGGTTCGCTCGGCCTCCCGGAAACGAGGGATGGGAGAGAATGAAGTTTCTGACCGCTAATGCGGTCAGTTGTCGAACGGACGTCCCCGGAATCGGCGTAATGCCCGCGGAGTTTGCCACGGCAATGAAGAGACTCGGTGAATGGTCAATCCTTTTTCCGGTCGATCCGCCGTGAACGCGCCACGCGAGAACACACGTCTGCCCAACGTACGTGGCGCATGCACTGTCCTCTCGTTTTCTTTTTCTCTCTCCGGTTCCATTATCGCGACCGTAAAGCAATTTGGAAATCCGAGCCAGCTCGGAGCGCGCGCGCAATTTCCTGAGCCGGCTCTACCTTGGGAATACAGCGGCTGGTTCGACCGGTTTTTCTTTTCCCCGCGGGGCGCGAAAGAAGCGGAGATTAAAGATTAACGTTTGTCGGCGCGACCGCGCGGCTCACAGAGACGTGTCATGCGGATCGCGCGTATACCGCGTATACATCACGCTGTTATCGGCAGCGAGGCGTGTCGGAACGAATAATAATTGAAACGATCTTGTGACGACGATCGAGCGGATATATTTTCGCGTATGAAGATTCGTGTCTGAGTATCAATATCGTCAGGGAAGCTTTATACGCATTATATGCGGCATTTTTCGTAGCGTTTGATATCAATTGTCGCTCTCTCTCTATGTCGACGCTTCGGCGAGAATATATAGATGCAACGTAATAATTAGATTTTACTCGCACACATTAGCCTCTTTGAAATGTTTAGGTTCGAGTGGCGAAGTTTCTGCACGATCGTTTAGTTAAATTCATGAATTACGTACAAATACAATATATTTTACGCGCGAACGTATTTTTTTTGGAAACGGCATTTGATCGCGTGCGCGCTCGCGCGATGTGTGACGAAGTGCGCGAATGAATAATTCCGTCGTACGTGAAAAATGGAAAATAGAGGAAGCGATATCTGCCGGTGGCGCGGCTTTTTATAAAATAACGCGACGGGGTTGCGCGCTTGAAAATCCGAGCGCTTTCTCCCGCGTTGTTCGGCTAATAATTGAACACTTGAGCGAAAGCGAATCGTCATACCGAGCCCCGCGCTTGTTGTCAGCTACGTTTTGCGCGAGGACAGCCTGCACGAGGCTGCGAAAATTTAGATTTCACCGTCGGCGAGGGTCCCATTTTCGTGTGCACGCGCCCGATGAATTTTTCAGCCGACAACAATCGTACGGCTTTAGTATATGGACGCGCGCGCTCACGGGGCATTAACTTCAAAAGGGTCATTCGCGCGAGCTAAACTAGCAGTAAAAAAGTCAGATAGCGTGTGTGTGCGTGTGTGAGCGTGTGTGTGCGTGTGTGTGCGTGTGCGCGCGCGCGCGTTCCCGGCGTGCCGAGGGAAAAATGCGTCGGAATTTTCACGGCGGGATCTCTCTCACTCATCGACGCAGTCGCGAGAGCCTGTGCATTTCATCGGACGGCAAATCGTTTCGCAGCTCCGTCGAAATTCGAGGTTTTCGCCCCAAAAATAGACATGCGGGCTAACATGGCAACGTGGGAGGACGGGGGTGTGTGCAACGCACATGTCTGTGGAAAAGCGATAAGAGCTCGACCCCGTTTATCTGGCACGCACTTCAACTTTTAATGGCGCCCGCTGCCGTCTTTGCTCGTGTCCGCAAGCCGAATAATTGCGGGCCGGTTTTAGCACGTTCCTCGCAAACTCTCGTGGAACATACGAAAATTATCACGCGCGCGCATAAATAGGGGCGAGAATTTAAATTCACGAGAAGAACTCGAATTCTGTTACACTCAGCTGTGGATGTATTACCGAATGTTGCGAATATTGTTTCTCAAAGCTGATCTGTGAAGAATAAAAATGCTTCTTCATTAAATTTAATTAAACCGAAATTAATAACGTTCTCCGCATGTTTTTTATTCTCTATTTTAATTACAATATTATAAAAACATTACGCGGAAAGAAAAAACAGTAATCTATCTTCGGGAATCAATAAATCATCCTTTGACTTTTTCAGTCTCCTGGATAGAAGCATGTTTTATAATTCACAGATCGCCAAACGAACAAAGTGAAGCAAGTTTGATATTTTTCTGATGGACTGCAACACGTACAAGACTCGAAATTACGGGGGGGGGGGAACGATATTAAGAGAAGGGACGGTATTCCACAATGCGATCGTGAATAATGCATATCTTACTATCCTCGGAACACTATCGCGGAGTGAGATCTTAGATACGTAATAAAGCTTTGAAGAGCTTTAGATGTGATTTGATATCTTATGGCGATTTTACTCACGCCATTTCTCCTTTTGATGACATCTCGGGTGAATCATCTGAACAAGGTGTTCGCAAAAAGTATTACACGAACATTTCACTTTGAGAACAGAGATTTCTTCTCCATTTTTTTATTTATTTTCAATGCTTAACTCTATAAATATGTAAACAATAACACAAGTATTATTGGTTTTAGCAAAGATTTTTAGTTAGGAATATTTATTTTTAAAAACGATATCCACACATAAAGTAAGAATAGTAAGAATATATTGTAAAATGCAATATTACGAAACCTTTTATCATTATTGAAAATTTTATATCTACATATGCGAGCTCAAAAAAAAAAGACTTTATTTATTAAATGCGTTGCACCGTGAGAAGTTTGTGTATATAGCATTACATATAAATGCTAATGTTTTTCATGCATAGAGTATATTCGTGCGCACCATCGAACAACGTGTTTATAGCGTCGCTGAAACAACCCTGTACTGTTTTTAACCTTTGTGAAACATGGCGTCCAACTTTTAACAAGTTTTTAAAATAGAAAATGTTAGTATTCTGTTTGTGTAGTTTGCAGTAACAATAATTTCGTTTGCAGTTTAATCTATAAAAAAATACAGTGATATAAAAAATGGTTCTGCTTTAAGATAAACAAAAAACTCACTTTATACTCTTTTTTTTCCAGTGAAATTTGTTTTGCTCGTTTCTGTTTTTATTCTTTTGTCATTGTTTTTGTTTTGCTTTTTGTTTTTTGATACTTAGATATATATGGAATATTTTTTCAATTTTGTCCTGTAATATATCGTAACGTTATTGTCGAGAAGATTTTTCAATGTGAGAGCGTCCGAGTCGCTAATGATTCCGTGGACGTGTCATTGAGGACACGAGGGAAAAATCATGTGCATCGCCGACGGAGCCAGATGTCGACGACGTCGCGGCATTACTCGAGAACTAATTGCCCTCGTATTATCTTCGTTCCGAGAGAGACCTCCATTCGCGCACGCCGCCCGCCGCCGCCGCCGCCACCCTCGTAATCAGCCGGGCGCAGACCTGTCTATCACAGTCCGCCAGGTGGGAGTGTTGTAATTTGCAAGCCGATATCACTACGGCATCGTGTTTACCGTTACATCTGTCAAGCTAATGGACCCAGATTAAGGCTCAGCCCGTTATCATTGTCCCATTCCCCCGTCTTTCTATCGTTGTAATCCGTCGCCCGGAAAGCCCATGTTATCGCCGATAACACTGTCATTTTTGACAGTCAGCATTATTCCGTCAGTTACGGGTGCCGAGCATCGAGCGGGGCTCGTCGCGCCCGGTAAGAAGCTTAAATCGAAACGTCGAGCTCGGGATTGCCGCAAACGACAGCGATCAACCCTTTCACGTTCGCGCGAACGTGCACCAATGTCCATCCGTAATTATGCACGTGTTTGCACAAATGTTTACAAAAGTAAGAGACGCGCCGTGCGCGTATGCTCTCCGCATTTACGTAATTGTTCACGCAGAGCCGAGCATTGCTTGCACAAATGTTGACATTGTTGAAACACGCGCGCTTTGAAATTTGTACGGCTTAGTGAATATGACGTCACAGCGACGAAGTCTGTTTGGAACTTGTTATCATACCTGCTGCGAGTTAGATGGCATAGATATCATAAACAAGCGTGTATAATACATGTATGTAAAAGCATACATTCACAAAACACTTGCGAAGTTACGAATTTATTTTACAACGACGTGTAAACAATTGTTTTTTTTTTTTTTTTCGAACTTACGTCTTGTCAATCATTTTTCTTGATAACACAGTACGCATTCGTTTGACTGAAAAAGAACATGAGAGAGAAATTCGTGACTTCTCTATACAAATAGAAGTTAAGAATATTGCTTGAGAAAATACCGAGGTTTGCTATAGCAAAACAGTGTTACGTGCCGCGAATCAATCAACTGAACACGCTCAAGATTTATTGCTTTCTCCGGAAATAGACCCCGGCGACGCAATAATGCACACGTGGAGAGATAAATCAACAAATATCTCACGGATCGATGTAATTCAGACGCGCGTCGTTATTTTATTAGATTACTCACTTGAAAATGTCTGCGCGAAGTGGATTAGTAGATTGCCTCGGATTCGACAATAACGTTACAGTTCAACTATAACGTTACGCTAAATGTTTCATTTCTTCGTTTCGAGTATAAGTGAGCGAGCGTTGGCGACGTTGACGGAAATAAACGCAAAAGCGAGGAGCAGGTGAATTCAGTATGAAATGCGATGAATACGCGTCTTCATCTCTGCTCTCGTGTAATGAACAACTTTGAGCGGGCAAAAATAGTTGCGCATCTTCGTCTTGAATGGCGAAGTCGGGCACCGAACGCAAGAGGCCACTGATCTTCAAAGGAACGACGACGATATACGAGTTCCGCACGTATACGACTTCGCCGATGACGCGAGAAAAGGATCCTCGTGCTTGTTAGAGGATCGTATTATTGGCCGCTCGAATGCTGACCCCATCCGATTCTATGATCATCGTCGGCGAAATTTCCGTAACAACGGATTTTTCATTTCGCGCGTGTCTTTTTATTTCCTCTCCGGCGCAGCGCACTGCCTGCCGGCTGCTTTACTCTCGTTAAAGCCCCTTTCTCGCCGTGGGACGCACGTCATTCTATCCCCGGCGCGAGATTTTCACAGCTGGTGCGACACTAAATATTTAATGATCCAGGTAAATGTTGGATGCGACAGCTCAGGATCGAGATGCAGACGCAAATTCCGCTCGATAGTCGGAATTCTTTTGCCTGGAGAATCTCGTTTGGGAGTTCGCACTCTGAAAATTCTAGCTGAGAGAGAGAGAGAAAGAGAGAGGCAGGGAGTGGAGTGGGAAGGGAATGGAGGCATCGCTCTCTTCCCCTTCGTTCGAAATCGATATCGCGCACGAACATCCGACGTGAATTATTACGCGAGGCGTTCAGCAAATTGTCTTATCGCGTGGCGCGCGTTTGACAGTGACACAATTCTTGCAAGATGTAATATTTATATTAAAAGTCCGCTCAATCAATCTACGTCTTGCAAGAAAAGGAAGGTTTAAAAACAAATTTGAGAGCTATACGTGTACCTGGATATTAATTGCCTCGATTTGCTCGGACGAATTGCTTCGTCGTGTTCTTGCGCGAGTCACCGTAAATTGTTGCTGAGAGAGAAAACTTTAGCAATTAATTCTTCAACCTTCTCCTTCCTTCTCGATGATGTTATAAAAAAAAATATATATATATATATCGTGGATATCTCGGTTTTATTACCGGCCAATGCGTAAATAATACTTTTCTTGATAAAAACAATAATACATTTTAGATACACACGTTCTCAAATTTCTGATTCTATATACATATGTTCAGATTTAATATCTCTGGCTGCTGCGCGTATTTCGCGCATCTGTGCAGGTATATAAGATTTTTCGTGATGTTAAGTTGTTATGCCAAATCGCGTTGAAATGCATACACGTACGATAGTAATTTGCTAAGGTAGCTTTAATACGCTGCACGCGCAATCTGTAAACTCAAACAACCACGGTCGCATCTAATCGGCGGAAGACATACAGAGACACGGTTTGCGTTTAAATTCACAGAGAGCTTAAATTTCATCCTCGAAGACTCACTATGCCGCAAATATATAGGTATGCGCGAGCTTGAAAATTCTCTCACAAATAAACACACGCGGTGTTTGTACAATTTTATCTTTTATTATCTGCGCGTATTGCATATATTAAAACAATTAAATCCTACGTAATATGTAAATAATATGTAATCAAATAAAACACACGAACACACGAGCCGAATAAAGGGCTACAATAGAAATCTTTTGTTACGACAAATGTGCGTGTTAGAACCAGCTGCGTAGCGCAGCTTTATACGTCCCGTGACGTTTGTATATCAATAAATCTTGATTATCGCATGGCCGGCGGGACGGCAAATTTCTGATTAAATCTGTTGCGGAGTCGCGTGAAATTAGCATCAAATGTTCCGCGCGTTGTGATTGACATGGAAACCAAACTGTACTCGCCAAAGCGTATAAGCATTAATGAAGTCTCCGCGAATTATTGCACTCTGTCACGTGCCGGTAAATTGTCGCGAAATAAACGTGCCGCGCTCTATGCCGTTTGCTTGTTATTGCTTCATTAATTGCAGGCGCGGCAAGTAAGCGGAAACACGCATAGCATATTATCTAATTTATCGGGAGCGGGCTTGTCCTACGCAGATGCACGCCGCGATGAGAGGCGATTTGCGCAGTGTTTGGACGGCGATAAGCGCGGGAACGTGATTAATCTCAGCGCGGATGCACCTTGCGACGAAATATACGCGCGACTCGATCTCTCTCCCTCTCTCGTGTCCGCGAAGTAGAATAAAAGCGCGATATCCGGATACGCAGTATGCAGTACAAGTATCCGCGTTATTCGAGCGGCCGCGTCACAATGGCCGCAAGGCGATTATAAACTAGAGCAATTAATTATAAGTGGTCTCGCAGCATAACGACTTCATGCTGGAAATTCCGGCGTGTAACGCCGGTGCATACCGCGAATATTTGGTTTGCCATGAAACGCTTCAAGACCGGCCGTGCCTTCGTCTTCTGGTATGCGGTGAAACTGCAGTTCTCTGTTCTCTTCTATCCGCTTTCCAAACCATTCCCCTCCTTCCCTCCCGTCTTTCCGCGCGCCGCCGCTCACATCCTTTCTTTTTCTCGACGACGAGCGCGTATTCCACGCGCGACCACCCCCTCGTTCTCTTCCTCTCGTACTCTTCGAGAGATGCCATTTATCAATTACAAGTTGCGAACGCCCGAGAATAAAAACACAGAAAAATTCTATTGTCAGTGCTGGGATTTTCGTCCCTCCGCGTCTATTTCGCTGCCGCTTAAGTTGTCGCGAGACTTTGCATCTCTCGATATATATCTAGCGTGCGCGCAAGAATCCCTGACAAAAGACGCGCAGGAATGTTCGCGTTTTAAAGTCTAAAGCGATTTCTCGTGATGCAGTTATCTCGTCAACTTCAAAGTTGGTGCTTATTATATCGCGCAATTATTTATTTCTCCGGCATATGCGTTTTCTCTTTCTCTAACAATAATTGCACTGAGAAGTTTAATAGCAAATTTCGAACGTGTTGCAAATAGGACTTTGAATCATCGCGTAACAGATTTCTGTATTTTTTTAGAGTTTTACAGAGAACAATATTTAATATCGCATTAATATTGTTTGCGATACCATATGTATAGTTTCCGCGCTTTATGAGAAGATTTGATCGTTCTTATAGTTCGAATCAAATTTATATGTATGTATATATGTGTATATATATATACACGTTGAATCATATAGGATTCTGAGATTGATAAGGGCCGCGGCAGCAAATTCGCTTATAAGAGGATCGATTGGCGCGGGTTTCGAATCATAAATGTAATAACGATAAAATGTCATTTTGCTGAGAGCGAGCGGCGTTTTTCTGTGCGAAGGAAATAACGTATGTTCGGTTTTCCTAATCGGATGTTCGACTGGCTTTTCCGGGATAATAGCTCGAGCAGCCAGGGATTACGGGAGGGACAGAGTCTCTCTCTCGAATAGCTTCTCTATCGCTTTGATAACTCTGTTCGATGGTCCGGACGAGCTGCTACCCTCTCTTTTGCGTGCGCGCGCGGCTGTCAGGATTTTATATTATATATTCCTTCATACGTAAGAACACACGTATATAGGCACACGTGTATAGGCCTTTCATTCGTACAGCATATTATCGATACACTCAATACCCACTTCTGTCGAATTGAAACTTAAGGCCCGATCCACACTATCGGTTCGCTCACAGTCCGCTCTCAGTCTGATCAAATATTATTGCATACACTTGAGCGGCACTTGAGCGTTACCCATAGTGTGAATACGTGCCTTGTAAACGATGCAATAATATTTTGATCGGACTGAGAGCAAACCAATAGTGTCAATCTGGTCTTACCCTCTTGAGTGATAACATCAAAAAATATGTTTACAGAAAAATGAGAAATATAATTTTAAATTACCGAAATAAAAATAGTTTTAGATTATACTGAAAAGTTTTAATTTTTTGAAAATTTTTTACAAGTCCAGAAGTTTTTACAAGTCTGCAAAATTGCAATAATAGAAATTAATACAACAAATTGTGTAGTTGCAGTGATTCAATTTTAATATAGATGTAAATACGAATTTTATTACTTTATCTTCTCTCGTGCACATGTGTCACAATTATTTAAATGTCAGTCTGTCCCTTGAAGACGTGAAATAAACCCGCAAACAACATCGCTCTAACGCGAACTATTCCGAGCAACCGGGAGAACCACCCTGAGATTACCTTGTTGCTCGTTACCAAGTTCAGACTGAGAGATAAGCAGTAATGTACTCACATTGACTACTAAGTAACGTGACCTTGACCATGGAACAATAATTAAACGCAAACGCATATATAGAAAGTGTTTTTTTTATGCGTGAAAAAATTTATCTTTTCTCTGTAGTTATATTAGAAGCTAAACTCTAAGAAGAATAATGTTCGTTCTTTCTAAAGCCACAACTGACATGTATAACAGAAAGACGAAGGAATGGTCCGTGTGAATCAAGTTTCTCTTGAGAGATATACATAAATTATAAAATCTTCTTTAGATAATTTTCACCTCAACTTTCTCTTAACAGAATCTTAGTTTAAGCTAGGCTGGTCGTTGAAATATTCACCGCAGAAAATTAAGAAGTTGCGAAACTAGATAATGATTTCGAATAATAATATTCGCTAAGACAAAAATTAATTTCTGAATTTGTTGAAAAATTCGTTGTACGATTGCACACTTAAATCTCTTGAGTTTTGTGTTGAATGTTGTTTCGTCGATTTGTAAAAAATAATCTCGCGTGCACGGAAGTGACGTACACGTGTGGGTGAAAAAGATATTGTCGTATTATCTTGCGGGAAAGCAGAGACATCGGTAACGCTACAGTAACGCCGTTGTTTCGAGAGTAATATTGTTTCGGGTTGTTTCACACGAAGCTACGAGCCCTTTCATGTTTGAGATCCTCGCGTTACCGACGGCGAACTGAATAAAAGGAAAATGAACCCAGGCAGCCACACCCAGGCGGTCTTTGCATTCCGAGGCGTTCACCCTCATCCCGGGAAATCACGGTAATCTCAAGAGTTTTTTTTTTCTTTAGAAAGAAGTGTTCTCGTGCTCTAGTAGAAATAACCTTAAGAAGTTACGCAGGGTTTATCGTGCACAAATGCGGCCTGCGTTCGCGTTTAACGTAATTGGAGAGTCCCGAAGAAAAAATGATGTGCATTGGTCGAGAATCCACTGGTCGTAATAACAGCAATGTTTATTATGTCATCGCGCTAATGGCAAGAAACGCAATATGAGAATTTGCAAGGACGATGATAATGTATGTGCCGCGATGACGGAGTCGCCGCAATTGCGTAGAAGCAAGTGACCGCATGTGTAACCGCTGCCGCGTGTGTGGAGCGTTTATGAATATGTGATGCTCGCGCGACGGCACGAGGTTTTGGTGTTGCAGTTTGTCGAGTGAACTTTAAAACGTATGCAATTTTCCGCCATATCGCATTATAGAACACGCGAGGAAAAACAACAATTCTCTCTCTCTCTCTCTCTTTCTCTTTTTTTTCCCTTTCTTTTCCTTTCTCTTTCTCTCCTTTTCTCTCTTTCTCTTCTTCTCTCTCTTTCTCTCTATTCTCTGAAATCCGCAATTTCGCCTTCGCGTACTGTTGCGCACTTGTAACTCGCGTATATTAAAATTACTAACGTTTTGCGGTTGGAGCGGAAATGCATTTGATGCACGTGAAATATATGCGTGGTAGGAATAATCTGTTTCCTGAAATACGTATTTAAAAATATTGCGCTACAATTCCACGCGACACGCATGACAAAGTCCGCCACGCCGGTTTGCGAACACCAAGCCCGCTCGAAAGAAAGAGAGAGAGAGAGAGAGAGAAACTAAGGGTGGAATATTTTGCATAGATCATAATTTTTGTCCTTAAGTCAGACAAAAACACGATATCCAGTTATAATTAAAAAGAGAAAGAATTATATGTACGCGAGGGAAACTAATAAAGCTGCAATCAGCCGTTATAGGGAGCTTCGCTCTCCCCTCGAACTATTAAAAGTGCGCTATATAAATTACAGAGAGAAATTAAATTGGAAAGAGAAAACCTGAAGATGACGAAAATTACTGGCAATTCAACGACCGTCTTTTCGTCGACCGCGGTCTTCGGCAAAAGATATATTCCGATTTCTATCTTATAGGCAAATGTGTCTCATTAAAAATAATGATGGTGTCATCAGTATCGATATTCGTAACGACTCAGCGGGATTTCGACGAGACCGCGATAAAAACTGCGGCGCGGCAAGACCGCCGCACAACTCGAGTAAAAGATGCTGATAGGACGCGTTGATGTGTCTGAAGATATCTTGCCTATAAGTAAACCGAAAAACGAACGAGCACGAAATTTCGCGGACGGAAAATTGATGCGGCGATGTTTTTACCCAAACATCGTCTTATATATTCGACGTGACTCTCCTATCACTGCCGCGGTGACGACACCGTGTTTTGAGAGAGGTGCCTCGCGTGCTACGCTGTTTATTCAATGCTTGTACGTACATATATAGCGCAAGCCAATTTATCTCGCGCTTTGGACAAACGTCAAAGCCTTGCGTCTGAATAATGGTACTGGCGGTTCGGGTACTGTGGTTAGACAATGACGTCTCGACGCTTTCCGTCTCGTGTAACCCCTTCGGCCTCCTAAAACAACCGAACGTACAACACCGCTGGCTTCGCGCACCGGCACGCTCGTTTATGAACGTACGTACGTACGTACATACATACATACATACATACATACATACATACATACATACATACATACATACATACATACATACATACATACATACATACAGTGCCCTCGCCTAATTAGTCGTCCTTATGCGACTCGTTTATCAAAGGTGCACGCACCACGTAGCAGGTAGCGCGCTCGTTGCCACCCGGTGAGAATTAATTGAAGGGCTCAATGCGGGATTGTCACGCTCTCGGGGTCCGATTGACCCGAGAGAGTAGCGCGCGTGCTACTCTCTCCCTGGGCTCTTCCAGTCGGTTTGAGAGGGAGAGAGGGAGAGAAAGAGAGAGAGTTCAATTATTAGATACACGAAAATTACAGTGGTTTCGTGTACAAATAAATGTTGCGTCGCGCGTTCGATCGGGAATAAATTATATTATGTGACCGCATACAAATCTGGTTAAGTGGGTGTCATCGGAAATTGGGGATATTCGCCGGGTCATGATTGTTCCCCAATTAAACAGTATACGGATCGCGTAATCGAAAGAATACGCGAGCATGTTTATTAGCTTAGTTGTGTATTTAAATTGATGCGTGCCGCAATGTATGCGTAATCGCTTTTATTTATACATGCAAATAGACTTTGCGTGAGATTTGACATATGTTGTACGCTCTTTAAAGTGATGAATGATCGGCCAATTATCGATTAAAAGTGGGACAATGTAAATAAATTAATTCGAAACGCGGAACGTATTTTTTAATGCGATATCGCTTGATGCTTTGATAGCTGTAAAAATCGGCAAATTTATACTTTCTATAACGCGATTTCGCAAATATTATTACGAATTCGCACAAATCGCACATTTTATTTCCGCTTATTGTCCATACAAATAATTATCCATACGCGCAAGGACACCATCAAAGATGTGGCAATTTACATATTAAGTAGATAATTAACTCATTGAAATATTGGTGTAACAAATATATTACGAATATGTAAACTT
>QVNW01000566.1:0-22624 GCA_014825475.1 Pseudomyrmex flavicornis
TTTCACATGTTGACAGACATGGTTACCAAACCATATCCTATTGAGGACACAGATGGATATGGTTTTGTAACCAAAATGTTTGCTGGGTTTATATGTTTTACGCCCGAAAAAATTTATTTTATAAAATAGATTTTATATCATAATAATGTTGAGAGAATATAAGGAAAGTTAAAGAAGAATTCAAACAATTCATGAAAGGAAAGAATTCATAGAATTCTTCGAAGAATTCACAAAATTTAAACAATCCAAAATGTAAACGAAATTTAAGAGAGTTAAACACAAGTCTCAAAAAGTGGAAAGATACTGTAAAACTTCATATAATAATATATATAGATATTCAGTATACACATTAAAAGTAATAAATGAGCAAAAATGTTATCAATAATAAAAACAATAAATACAAAAAAATAAAAATAAAATATATATATGTCACTACTAAATATAAGTCAAAATGGCAAATAAAGAAGATCATTCTGTGATATATAATTGTCTTCATTTATGCCATTAAAAATCAGTGCAAAATATATAAACGGACACTACGCATGTATAAATTGTTCTTTCCAGCCATATTTAATAAAAATATATACATCTTTTTAAATTGCATATATAAAGTCTAGTCTGTATATAGATTTAGTATCAAGTCTAATATAAATAATAACTCTCAAATAGTAACTTTGGATAATTGTAAAATTATCAATACAATATATAAAAAAAAATAAAAACAACTGTTAGTTGAAAAGAACACGTGATAAAAATTGATTTTTTGACTCATATTTGTGCGGTCCCTTCGTTGTCCATCGATGTATCTTCTTCTCCAACCTCTCGGTTCTCTCCAATCCACGGAAGTGATCCAACAGATTTTGCGTAGTCTCATGTAGTCGTAGTCGCACTTTTTGTCACTCGCGACGCGGAAGACACGAAATATACACACGCGAAATTTGAGTTTTACTACAATTCACAGTTTATACTTTTTCATAGTCCACACTTTTAGTCCTTACTACCGAATTTTTTACAAGTACAAAACTCGATTAACACTTAAAAACATTTGAATAAAGTTTTTATATCGGAACGAGAGTTTCGGTTTTAATGTGTGATCCATTTATTTGCGTAATATCGTTATGCAAATCTCGTTGTTGTATCACTGCAAAGACTTTCTCGCAGTTCAGGTTTGCGAAAATTATTGCGCTTTATATTATAACCGATAATAGTCTACTTTTGAAAATCGTATTCGTGACTCTATATAATACGCGTACACTTTTCTACACTATCGCAAATTCTCATATAAAAAAAATCAGATTTAATACTTTAATAATCGACAAAAACTCTAACTGATATAGATAATAATTAGATTTCAATAAATAAATAATAGAATATCTTTAATGTTATTTCTCTCTTTCTCGCGATTTTATTTTTATAAAATATAAATTTGATTAATCTTTCGCAATATTCAAATATAATGAAATAAAAAGCCGTAGAAATCAGAAAAAGTATACGGAAATAAAATAGAAAAAACAGCCAAAGTGAATCTAATATTTTACGCGGAATAATCACGATTTTAATTTATCTAAAGGCTTGCATTTGTGGCGCAATTTAATCGTCGATTTTGACGTGGACAGAGCGGACAAAAATTTAACTGTGATAGAGATTGAAACATCGAGCACAATTTATAAAAATATAAAGTAATAGTATTTTATTATGTACCAAATAATATCTCATTATTTAAAATCATATTTTATATACATATATATATATATATATATATATATATATATATGTCTAGCAGGTTTTAGAAAAAACAGCAACATTTTTCCATTTCTTTCTTTCAAAATTTTTATATAAATTTATACATAATTCTTTTTATATCTTAATGTAACATAATTGCATATATATCAGTTAGAGTAAGAATATATTCAAATTATGTGCTCGATGTTTAAGCTTCGTAAAAACAAAGAATCTATACGCGCTTTGCACTGATTTTAATCCACTACCACAACCCTAAAGTGTACTCACCGACTGCCTCCACCTTCTGCATACGTCACATTCTGTAACAAAAAAAAAAACATTTTTTAAATTATTTATTGTAAACTAAATAACATTAACGTTTATTTAAGTATCAAAATATATTTGAGTTTTAGAAAAGTAAGAATTTCAAAAGTTTCTATAAGAAAATATTTGACGGTCATAAGTTACACAATGAAAATGGTTGTAAAACCAACATACTTTTGTGCCAGCATCCTATTGCCCGGCTTTTTCGATCCGCAAAACGAACACTTCTCTTCTGCATAAATGCGTCCTAAACAAAAGAAAAGCAAAAGAAAATTAATAGAATTAATTATAAGAAGAAGACTATTCAAACTTCAAATAAGTTATTTATTTAAAGTTTTAGAACAAAATGTGTTGTGTATTATTTTGAATTTGTAAATATACAACTAACCTTTAAAAATCGTCTTGAGATTTTTATTAATCGTCCAAACCAGCTCCTCCGTTGCCGCAAACTCCTCTCCGATGCGTGAACAATCTGTCAGCACTTGAAACAAAGAAAATGGCAGAAGAAAATTAATAAAGATTAATAATTATGAGAGAAATAGATAAATTTTTAAGTAAAAGTTATAAAAGTTTAAGTTTTAAAACAAGAAATGTTGTACTTTGTTCTGTACTTGCAAATACGACACTGACCTTTAAAATGCCTTGAGACTGCCTGACCCGGCTCCTCCGGTGCCGCAAACTCCTCTCCGATACATGAATCTGTCGCCAGCATTAAGCATTTTTGTTATTTAATATTATTTTATATTAATAAATAATAATTTAAGGAGATGTATCTCTACTTGATTGCACTCCTGCTCTGTAGATCACTCAATTTGCTCAGTTAACGGCCGCGATACGGATTGATTGTAATGCTCGCCAATTATCACTCGCAATATGCGGATGCGTATGCATCAATGCGTACACTCGTTATTTTGCGACACACACGAACTATTAATATTCGCGCGCGAGATAATAATAAATGCGAGACGTACTTCTCTGTATTGCGCGCTCGCCATTATGTGTCTCGCGGAAACGCGAAACAATTTCATTGATAAACTCGTCTATGATTGTTTTTGGCGAGTGTACGATACTAATTACATATTATTCCAAACTCTAATTGCTTTGTAGCACATACATGTTACTGATATTTACGCGCGAGACGACAACAATTGCAAGAAATACCTGATTTAAACGAGGAAAGTGCCGCTTTGTGTCGCGCATCTACTACGTCTGCCTGCTGGAATGAATATATCGAAGCGCGCGAAATTGCGATTCTCGAAATATCGAACCGCGCGCGGCGGTTTGTGGGCACGGCTACGTAGTTGCCAATATGCACCACTGTGGATACCGTAGCGCTAGCGAACAGGAAAAAGCGATAACAGCTAAAATGCGGTCGTGACTGCTCTCAGTCTTTTCTCTGAGAGTTCTGTTCTGTGTACATACCTGTATGTGCGCTTTGTCCTGCGCGTTTAGATACACTTAAATTAGCGAGCAGTTATTATGGCAAACACGCGACATGGACGGCAGAACCGAAATTACATTCGACTTGTTCTTGTAATTATCGTGATTATTATTGTCTCGCTACAATATACATTTTATTTTACTTTGTAAGAAATATTGAAACATTTATAATAAATATGTAGTTTATTGTTTTTTGATTATGTTTCTTTATTCATTGTTTCAGATACGAATTTCCAAGAATAAAGATGTTTGTGGCATCGATAAAGCTGGTTCGGGCAAATCAAATACTGATATAAAAGTATTTTAAATCTATGATTTTAGAAAATTAGGAAATTCTTATTCATCTACTTATTAGTTACTTTGATATTGAAAACAACTTTTATGATTTGAGACTACTTATCGACAGTGGATGTTGCCCGTAATTCCTATACATCCATTTATGGCGCTGGAATCAGCAGTCAAAAGAAATCGTCGTAAGAAATTACGATTCTATGATTGCTGTCATCATGGTCGCTGTCAGGCCTCTCTGGGCCTCTCTGGGCCTCTCTCTGCACGAATGAATCTTGCATTTCGAATTTCATACTTGTTTATCAAGAATATGAATAAATAGGTAATAATACATATATTTTCTGAAAACAATTGGAAAAATATATAAATTTGTTCGTTTTATTATAATGTTTCTTGCATGTAAAAACTTATGTTTATCTCTTTTGGAAAAACAAGATTTTAAATATTGAAAAAATTTTTTCAATATTTAGATCGCATACTATTTACAGTTTATAAAGTATATGTTAGTTTATAGATCATATCAATCATATATGTACATATTCTATCTATAGAACATGTATTGCCTAAACATTTTTTTCTATAAAAAAATTTCACTTTTTTTAACTATAACGTTCAGATGTATTGTGAATATTTTTCTAAGTGCAAATATTATCTGAATTTATTATTTTATTTACAGAAATTGTTAATTGTTAGACACTTGAAGTCGTACATGCAAAACGGTTTTTGTGTATACAATTGGTAAGTGATTAATTCACTTATATCTTGACATGGAACAACGAACTAATTCGAAGAACCGTGTTCTTAGACATGTACACATATAAAATAATATGTCCATACATACTTATATGACTCGTTTGATTATGCGCGTCGAGGCGAGTAAGCTGCGAAAATTGCAAGTCATTCGTGTCATCTACGGTCACGATTGCTGTTTCACTGTCACGGGTTTTGTGGGAATCGGGCCAACAAATTCTTTTATTTATGTGTGCAACCCATTATAAAAGAAAAATGTTTTGCATTATTCTATTATAGCATAAAATTTATAATGTACCGATACTAATGTAGAACACATAGAGCTTGTGATTTGAAAATTTTAAAATAGGAATATTTTCTTCTGAGTTTTCAAAACAAACTTTGTTTTTCGTTTTGCAGTTGCAATTGCATTGCTTTTTATGCGATAATAACGCATTTTACAAGAGCAACTGAAAATGTGCATTCTTGCCAAATCGATTTTTTTAAATACATTAAGCTTTAATCACTATATATTTTCATAAAAAACATTTTAATTAAATAACGCCCATCAGATATACGACAAAACTAATTTAAGACGCTTATTTTTACATGTCATCATGACGATATGTCGACATGTGCGTCGTTCGTGGATATCTTTCGATTACCACCAATTTAGTCGTTTGTGGTCATAAAAAAAAGAAATCGCTACGTCGCTCTCTCGTGCTGCTATCGGTATATGTACGTACAAAGGTGTACGGCATATCTACGGTACAAATCGTGACGAAGCGATCTCGCAGCTCGACGCGGCAGCGACGGCGACAGCCGCGACGAACGAGTTTCGCCTTCGCTGCCGCTGTTCGGAGTCGTTTGTACTCTAGTCGTAGTTGGCTGTCTACGATAGACAAGTAGGTGAAGCACGTGCGTATGCAAATCGTTCGTTCGCGCATATATCGTTCGTTAGTCGCTTACGTTTGCTTAGCTAACAGGAACGAGCAAATAAGCAAGTGAGTACGCGACTTGCTCGGTGACGCCGCGCATCTATCTGAACAGGGCCGGCAGCTCGAGGTGGAAGATGTCTGCGTCATCGTCTATCAACAGCAAGATCAATCGCGACAGCGAAACATGATCGCGCTATTTTATCCGTTCTCTCGTTTTTTTGTTTCGCTTCCGTGCCAGTGACTTCTCAGCGTTAGTAAATTGTCCGCGTTTTGACAAGCCGGGTAAGTGTCATACGCATGCACGGACTCTGCCCACGCGTGCTATAGGATGACGATGAGAACAACGACAACGACGACGACGACGAAGACGATAATGAAAACAAGGGATGACAATGACGTCGCGGAACGCCGCTAGACGTTTTTCGATAGTCACGTGCGACGCGATATGATGTGTAATTCGCGTGATTATTGCTATTATTACACGCCGCAGTATGTAGCTCTCTCGGTGTATCATGGGTTTTTGGCGGATAGAGATTATATCTCGCGGTGTGCTGCGATAGATATCTTCCGAGAATATAAACTTTACAGATGTGTGTGTGTGTGTGTGTATATGTATTTATGTATGTATAATAGTTATGTGATAATTTTGAAAGAGAATGGATTCTTTCCATTAGTGACTCAAGTTACACAGTCTTAATAAATAGCATTTAGTGTGATATGTAATAAATATATGTATTTTTCCTTGTCACTTGTAGTTTACTTTAATGGATGGAGAGAAAGATTATCAGCAGAAGAAAAGGCCACGTGGTGCCTTTCAATCTCAAAACAATGCGTCAGGTTCATTTCCTATACCAGAGGATGAAACTGATTTGGAGGACATATTCAATACAGAAAGGCATAAAGGTGATCTCGGCGACATGACATTTTGTATGGCAAACTATCTGAAGGAAGCTATGAAGATGATGTTTATGATGCGAAGTCATCATATGCTGACTGATGTGATACTTGAAGTCGATTCCGAACTATTTCACGCACATAAAGTTATCTTAGCAGCAGCTAGTCCCTATTTTAAGGTATAAGTTTGTATTAATTTAAATTGTTAAATTGCTTGATAGTTCTAGTCTCCTTTACAAAAGAAGACTATTAAAATATATTGAAAAAAATACATGATGTTAATTATGTTATTCCAGGCAATGTTTACCGGAGGATTAAAAGAAAGTGAGATGACAAGGGTAAAGCTCCAAGGTGTTTGCCCGACAACAATGGCTCGTTTAATGTATTTTATGTATACTGGTCAAATAAGAGTGACTGAGATTACAGTGTGTTCGCTGTTGTCAGCAGCTACCATGTTTCAAGTATGCAAATGCACAATTGTTGAAAGAAATTGACTCGTCAACTTTTATATTTTTGTAAGTAAATATGTTTCAATACAGGTAAGCAATGTGATAGATGCGTGTTGCACTTTTCTGGAAAGACAACTAGACCCTACAAACGCAATCGGCATCGCCAATTTCGCCGAGCAACATGGTTGCCACGATTTGTATCATAAAGCAAACGAATTTATTGTCCAACACTTCAATCAAATATGTCAAGAAGAAGAATTTTTGCAATTGTCTGCTTTACAACTAATAACGCTTGTACGTAAAGACGAGCTAAACGTGCAGGAGGAGCGAGAAGTATACAACGCCGTTCTGAAATGGGTCAAATACAACGAGGAAGCGAGGCGACCCAAAATGGAGCACATACTACACGCTGTTCGTTGTCAATATCTTACGCCAAACTTCTTGCGGGAACAAATGAAGAATTGCGACGTGTTGAAGAAGGTGCCGGCCTGTCGCGAGTACTTGGCGCAAATCTTCAAGGATTTAACATTGCATAAGAAGCCGATTGTAAAGGAACGCACGCCTAATACACCTCGTGTGATATATATCGCCGGTGGTTTCTTTAAGAACTCGCTCGACGTGCTGGAAGGCTACAATGCCGATGACAAGACATGGACCCAGCACGCCAAGCTGATTGTTCCTAGGTCTGGTCTAGGCGGTGCGTTCCTCAAAGGGATGTTCTACGCAGTCGGTGGCAGGCACAATTCACCAGGAAGCAGGTTAGCGTTTCGACGCCAACCGTGTGCTGACGTTCCAAATAGACAAATGTAAAAAATAGTTATCATAAGTAGTAGAAAAGATATTATTGACAAATTTTTCTGCACGAGTTATTTCTGCAAACGCTAAAACTTGATACAACTTGAGAATGAAGTTCAAAAAGAATTGCACGACTTTTTTATAGATATGACAGTGACTGGGTCGATAAGTACAATCCGGTGACGGATCAATGGCGACCTTGTAGCCCAATGTCGGTACCAAGAAATAGAGTAGGAGTCGCTGTGATGGACTGTCTATTGTACGCAGTGGGTGGCAGTGCAGGTGCCGAATACCATAATAGCGTCGAATGTTACGATCCGGATCATGATACATGGACTAATGTGAAACCAATGCACATTAAAAGATTAGGCGTAGGAGTGGCAGTAGTAAATAGGTATTAAAAAATATCGTCATTTTTCAACTACGTATACGATTTCAACTTCTATTCAATTTAGTTTGTTTTTCTCGAAATACTGCTTCTATATATTGTTAAAAACGAGCTTCTGATGCATTCGATATTTGCGTACATTGCTTATTATATTTGATATAAAAGATATAATCGTTTGCAACAGATTACTTTATGCAATTGGCGGTTTTGATGGTAAAGACCGACTAAACTCAGTAGAATGCTATCATCCGGAAAATGATGAATGGACGATGGTGTCGCCTATGAAGTATTGTCGTTCTGGGGCTGGAGTGGCCAGTTTAGGTCAATACATATATGTCATAGGAGGATATGATGGAAAATCGCAATTGAATGTAGTAGAAAGATATGATACGGAACGAGATATCTGGGAAAACGTTAGCAACGTTAGCATTGCTCGTAGTGCGCTCAGTGTCACCGTTCTCGACGGCAAATTATACGCAATGGGTAAGCACAATTTGTACTTCGATATTTATAAATTATTTGAAGAAACTACAATGTATATAATTAAAACAATGTATATAATTAAAACAATGTATATAATTTTTGTAAAAAATATATGTAAAACAATGTATATAATTTTTCTATCAGGAGGATACGATGGCAGGTCATTTTTAAGTATTGTAGAAATCTATGATCCAGTTCAAGACCGGTGGATCGAATCTGTACCTATGACCTCAGGAAGATCCGGCCACGCCAGTGCAGTATCATACTATCAGTGTCCTATACACTGTGATCATCTAGATCACAATAATATCTCATTAGAAAAACCGCCGTCGTGATATAAAGTACTTCATAAATAACTTTCAGAACTATAGTTAAATGGCGTCAGATATGACGTAGTTCTTTGATTCTCGAGAGAACTGCAATACAAAATGGAAAGTGCAATAATGATGGATATATAACTGGGATATTCACAGGTAATTTATCTGAAACTCAATTGAGAAAATAATTATATCACGAAACAGTTAGATGATACACGTGTAACGTGTCATCGAACCGGACCAAGTTGGCTAATAGCCAGTTGTTTTTGACCGGGAGACGGTTAAGTAACTTTTATTTATCGTGATCTTTAGATTTATTGAAGGACCAATTCATTTTATATTCTTTAAAAAAATGCGACTGTAATATAATTTTATATAGCTTTATCTCTTTTTAATTAAAACTAACTGTAATTAATTATTGTATGTATATAAATGCGTAATGTATATACTCTTACACATTGGAAGAAGATATTTTCAAAAAAACTGCGAATATTTTTCTGCCAGCATTTAGTAATTTTGTGTGTGTGTGTGTGTGTATATGTATGTATGTATATATGTATGTATATACATACATATATATATATATATTGCTATCTTCTTCTTTGCAACGTATATTGTGTTATCGTCGTAATTTATTTTTGCTGATTTGTTTTAATGAAAAGAGTAACAAACTGCAACAAACTGCATCAAAATTAATACTAATGATAAAATAATCTTAAGAGAGGTAAGTCTTACATGCACAGCTATGGAAGCGGCTTCCTTATCTATTCAGTACGAGAATGCAAATTCATGAAACAGCATATTCCGAAGCCTCGGGAGGTTTCTGTCACATTTTTGCGTTCCACAATACTTGACGGAACGCCATAAGATAATTGTCACGTCGCAGTGTAGGAATAAATAAAGGACATATTGTGATCATGTCTATAATTTTAGTAAAGAAAAATAGAAAACAGCGCTTAATTGTATATGTTAAATTATCGCTTAATGTCGCGACATTTATTTATGAACTTCTATGCTTTTTTACAATAGTATGTTGAGCGTCCTAAAATTATTATATCTAGCCAAAGACACAAACTTTCAATTGTGCGATGATCACAGAACAAATATCAAGAAACAGAATGAAGAAAAAATATCATTCCTTGTCGCCGTAGTGATATATTAAATATAAAAGCCGGAAATACAAATGAGAATAATAGATTTCTGACTATAATTAACAAACAGGAATTCTCCGAAATAGCTTGAAATAAAAGTCATTTATTTCTGCTTATAAAGGAGACAGTGTTTGCGATATCGGGACGAAAAATAGGATTTACAACAAGTAGAAATAGACGACATACAAAAAGCAGTCGAAATTACAATTTCGTGTCATTATCAATAATTTCATTGTTAATACAAACGAATAGAAAATGAATTTTCAAAGTGTGAATATTTTGAACAATCGAGCAAATATGCTCTCCGGCAATTTGTTACCAATGAAATCCGATAATTCGCCGTTTCCAATGATCTGGCGCATACACAGTGGTTTTGTCTGGTTAATACAACTGATCCAGACGATCGCGTTGATAATTGGTGTTATGGTAGTGCCAAAAGAAAAAGCTATAAAGGACGGGACAATTTGCATTGTGGTTACCATAGAGGCGATTATCATGCTTGTACCTCTCTACATGCGTAAGAAGCTGATGAGACAGATTATCAGAGAGATGAACGACATCCTGCGAACCGCAGATGACACTATGGAGGACAACATAAAATCGGTTTTGAAACCAATAATGGTACCGTTCGTGATGTACGGGATGATTGGCGTGATATCCATTACTCTCTGGACCATAAAGCCAATTTTGTTAATTTTCGAAAAAAATACCTTTTTCTACGTGGACTACAATCTGCCGACCGCTTTCAGCACCGAACCGTTCTCATTTAGCATCTTGTTTTGGTCAACCGTCCTTATGACAGTTGGTAGTGTATATCTGTTCCTGAAAAAATTCAGTTTAGATGTGTACATGATACATCTGGTGGTAATGCTAACAGCGCAATATCGCTACACGGCGGTGAAACTTATGATGTTATTTCGAGATCCGCTCGATAATGACAGATCTCGAAAAAAATACTTTTTTACATCAAATCAATGGGCAGAAAAAGAACTACAATCATTATGTCGATATCAAAATAATGTTTTACGGTAAGCACAGTACAACATGACATTTTTCAAATGATCAAAATTTTTATTTTTGAAAATCGTTATTCTTGAACATTTATATACTTTTTATTCTTTTTTTTTAATTAAACACAACTCTGCTTTAAAAACGCTATTAAAGTAATAAATATGTTTGTTAAGGTTTGCAATTTCTAAATTTTTGTGAAATCTTATTTGATTGATGTTTGATGGAATATCAAGTGATTTATTTGATATATTTTATAGTTAATAGCATTTAATATGTTTCAGCTTATCATTCATGTTAAAGAAGCTTTTATCTGTAAACTTTAGTTTTCTCTATTTAAACAACGTTTTTCGTTTCTGCTTTATAGGTGTCTTGATGAGTACAGTAAGTAATAAATATCACAGAATCGTGAAACGATCTTGGAGCAATTTTCTAAAAATATTGCAGAAGTTATACAGCTGTAGTATGTAAAAAGGGAGCAAGTCGATGTTTAAAAAATTGCTCCAAGAAGCAATTTTTTTTGACATCGTTTCAAATTGAAACCATAGTAACAATTAAAGTTAATTTTATAAAAAATATTTTAAATTAAAGAGCATAAATATATATAAGTTTTGATATTCCCCGTGCTTTTTCTTCACTTAAACTTTCTTCTATATTTCTTTGCTGTTTTGCTCAGATACCATCAATGACTTTTATGGAAGGAATATCGGTCACATCGTACGCAATGGGTTCAGTAACGCAATTCTTTTTATTGTGTTCTTCTGTACAAACGTTGTCAGACGCGGTAAGATTTGTTCTTAGCTATATGTCAAAATTGTTTCTCTTTTTTTAAGAATAAGTTATTAATATAAAACTTTACATCTTTCATATAAATATTGTTTTTATAAAATGTAGAGTACAAAAATGACAGATAGAGCTTTTGAAGAAGGCTGGTATCAATTTGGAACGTCATTGAAACGTACATTTATATTACTCATTATGGCAAATAATCTAGAATGTAAACTTACAGCAGTTGAGAAATTCAATCTGTCTTTGCCTTCATTCATGACGGTAAAATTCATTTTTGAATTATTGCTTATATGTCATGAAGTAATTAAACATTCCAAAAATGTTGATTAATATCTACTAATATATTCTAGATCATGAATCAATCATATTCGATCGCTCTTCTGTTTTTAAGAGCAAAATAAAAAACAAATCTTGACGCATTCTTACTTCTATTAAAAAAAATAAGTACCATAAAATTTTAAGAGATTTTTTAATTTGATTTTGAAAAAGCATAAATTTATTTTATAGGATAATTTTATATATCAGGATAATTGAAAAAATATGAATGTATAATCGATACTTAATCAATATGATTGATAAACACTTAAAAAAAGTTTTTTACACATGGACATTTTATAGCTGATGTGACGTATATGTATGATTAAATATAATTAAAGATAATAATTATATATGAAATCGTCTCAATTTCATATATGATTGTATAAAACTACATATAACTAGGTATAAAATTTATTTACGAGACTTTTTTCCCAAGCTTATAACATAAAAAATGTTAGGTAAAATTTTACTATATGTATGTGAAGGTGTATTTAAAATATATTTAAAATACATTTAAAATATATTATAAAATATATATTATGTATAAGTAATAATTTCTTTCTGTTGTAAATTAGAATTTAGTGCGTGGCATAAGAGAGTAAAATAAGACACAGAATATTCGAGCACGGGATCACTGATGCACAATGTTTATTTTAACACATGCATACACACACACACACACGTATACGTGTGTTATTGATCGATTGAGTGCTCGCTTTTCGAAGTTAGCACATTTGTTACGTTTATCCAACACTTTCACAGAAATTTATAAGGAATATGACATGTACGTTTACACAATGAGTATAATATGCAAACTTGTTGATCTGTAAATTCCTAATAATTTAGAACTAACTTTTAAATTCAGCATACATCTCGTGGTTTTGATGCTGACTTAAGTCTCTTTAGCAGATGAATCTCTAATTACTCTGCGATGTATCAAAATTCAAAATTCAACATCTATATTAAGTATCTTTTACTGTAGCTTTTTCCATACTGGCAGCTCTGCAAGAAGAAAGTAAAGCATACTATAAGATAATTGCTCTTCATACTTTACTTATAAGATAAACAACATAAAGCTGTATATTTTATTATAATATTTTGTCAGCCAGACCATAGCCTATAATATTTACTTCTTAATTTTTGTTCTTTCTAGAACACAGAAATTATATATTCTATAATTATTATTTTTTCACTGTGGAGTTCTAGTTTCTAATATAGAAAAAGATAAGAGAACATGTGGAAAAAGAGTCAAAAGAAAGGAATAATCACTGTATTTATGGGCATAATTACTAAATACATATAGTTCAGATAATATAGTCGACAGAGAAATTTTGCCATACTGAAGAATATAAGAGAATATTTCCTTGATTGTAACTTTGAAACAAAACAATACAAACGAATCAAGCACGAAGAACTTACAACAATATACGTTATATGCAATGTTGTGTATTTTATGCATTTGCTAACGAAATTTATCATTATTTCTCATTTATCAGAAATAATCGTTACGTATGGATTTTCAAAATATAAATCTTTTAAACAGTCGAGTAAACATGATCTCGGGAAATTTACTTCCATTAGGAGCAAAGTTTTCACTATCCTGGAAGATATACTGTGTCATCGTCCTGCTGATCGAAGTGACACACATGTCCGCTTTAATCTGTGGACTAACTCAGGTGTCAAAAGAAAAGGCTATAAAGGACGGCACTTTGACTATTGTGGTCGGTCTAGAAATATTTTCTATGCTCATGTGTCTCTACACGCGCATGGGACTGATAGAACAAATAGTACAGAAGATGAACGGTATCTTGCAACGTGCAGATAAAACTATGAATGAAATTGTTAAAACGACTCTGAAGCCAGTAACAATGCCTTTCGTGATATACGGAATAGTCAGCGAAATTTCTGTCATTATTTGGACCGCGCAACCAATTTTGTTGATTTTCGAGAAAACTAGCTTTTATTACACGGATTATAATTTGCCAGCTGTTTTCAGTTCACAGCCGTTTTCGGCCTATATACTGATTCTAACGACCGTGTTGATGACGCTCGGCAGCGTATACCAATTCCTAAAGAAGTTTAGCGTAGATGTTTATATGATACACCTGGTGTTACTATTAACAGCGCAATATCGATACACAGCGACAAAACTCACAATGTTATTTCAAAATTCGCAGAATAGTAAGCCTCAACATATTAAAACAGATCGATGGTCGGAAAAAAAATTGAAGGAATTGTGTCGACATCAAAACAATATCTTGAGGTAAAACATAGTTTAATTATTAAGGTAAATATTAAGTAATGAATTTTTTTATAAATCTCTCTCTCTCTTTCTCTTTTACATTGATTTATATTTCTTAATCAAACCAACAAAATGTAATATATTGTTCTTTGCGTGTTTTATCTTCTAATATCTTGTATATTTTTGGCATTTATTTTGTGGCTCGTTTCAGAATAGCATTTATGCTAAAGAAATTGTTATCTGTAAACTTTAGCCTATTATATCTAAACAGCGTATTTCGATTTTGCTTTATAGGTGTTATGATAAGCACAGTAAGTAATGCGTATTTTAAATCACATAAATATACCTGTTACAATAGTTAATAGTAAACAAGTATTAAATACACAATTTGTACTGCAAACTTTAATTTGGACCTTCATACAATAGCTTTATCTCAATTTTTAGATACCGTCTATTACATTTGCAAAAGGACTCTCAGTTATATTTTTTTCATGCGGCTCAATAATACAATTTTATCTGTTGTGTTTTTCCGTACAGACACTATCAGATGCGGTAAGATTAATTACTGGATGATCATATTACATATGTAGTTATAGTAGAAATAGTTTTTTGAGAAATAAACTTAAAATTTACATATAATAAACATAATATCTTATTATTTTGAGTAAATATAGAGCATAGAAATAACAGATGAAGCGTTTAACGAGAATTGGCACCAATGTAGTGCATCGGTAAAACGTATATTTATGTTATTGATACTATCTAACAATTTAGAATGCAAAATCGCAATGGTCGACAAATTCAACTTATCTCTGTCGTCGTTTATGACGGTAAAAGTTTTTTTATATTATCCCTCTGCCACATTATATAAAACTACTTTGTTGTAAAACAAAAAATTATATTCTATCACATTTTTCTATGATGTTGTAGATTATGAATCAATCTTATTCGATTGCTCTTCTATTTTTGAAAGTAAACTAAGATAATATAAGCTAAATCTACTAATGAAATAATGTATCTTCTCATATAGAAAAACAAAAACTTCATTAGATATCTATTAGGCGTTCACACCTCTATATTATCTATCTAATGAACGTTTAATGACATTTCAGTAGATTTTTATTCTGCGTGGGTTACATATTATACTTAAATTTATAAAAGTAAAGTATTATGTGATAAAAAATCGAATAGATATAAGTATATAAGGAATCACTAGCATAGTAGAAAACAACAGTAGAAAACAAGCAATAGTAAAGAATTAACAATAGATAAAAAAAAGAAATAAATAAATATACTAAATAGAAAACCGACTTTAAGTTTTATAAATTTATGTGTTAAAAGATCTTAATATATATTATTTTATAACAAATCTCTCTTTCTCTCTCTGTTAACAATAGAAATATATTGTATAATATATTATATATGCGTATACATATGTTGTTATCAATTTAATAAATAAAACAGCGAACAAGAGATCGTAGACAATGGCAGAGCTAATTGAAACGCGTCGCGAATTTGACATATCATATATGAGAAGAAATAAATGTCGTTATCTGAAATATAAATCTTTGGTTTTTCCTTACAAAAGAAGAAAACTTACTTAAAGAGTAGTAATCTGTTAAAGACAAAAACAAAACTAACTTTAAGCTAAATCGCTATGATATACAATCATTGTTGTTGTGCGCATCAAACAACATCAGACACTGAAGCTTCTTTCAAATTTGCTACTCTCCTGCAACACGATGGAGAGTAAAAGAATGTGCTATAAGATAATCATCGTTTCACAGTGCGCAAGGATAATTACAAACCACGTTTATAGATGTATCTGTTTGATGTAGAAATGATAAAGTAAGAATAGTAAACTTTATTCTTTTACAATAAACAACAAAAGCTTTCCGCTGATGACAGTGAAATATGTGTAATTATTGTAGAGAATAAACACTCATTACAATATAGAAGAAATAATGTCAACGTTTGCACATTATCATGCAAAATGTAAAAAGCAAAAACTCGCAAAGAACAAGAAACTTTACAGATCAATAACCATTTTCAACCAATTTTCAATGTGATAGAAAGATTCATACATATAAAAATATCCGTTACAATATGTTGAAAATAAATATAATTTTATATATTTTATGCGAATAAAATATATTAATATTTACTTATTTCACGGTTTTGTATCAGCAATAATAACAACTAAATTCTCCTTTAGTTTGTGAAAAAGATTCAACGTAAAAAAACTTATTACTTGTATGTTATAAACACACGTGATAAAAGAAAGAAAGATTGCGCAATTTCTCTATTTTTAAACATATATTAAAAACTAAAAATATGAATTTTCAAACTGTAAATTCTTTAAATGTCCGATTGAATATACTCTCAGGTAATTTATTACCTATGGATAGTGATGATGCACTGTTTTCTGTAATGTGGAGAATATATATCGTCATCATATGGTTAATTGAAGCAATCCAAACCAGTGCGATAATTCCCGGAATAATGTTGGTGTCAATAGAAAAAATTATACAAGACTCAACGGTAGGCATCGTGGTTACTCTAGAAGTATTCTTCTTGTACTGGCAAATGCACATGTCCAGAAGTCTTATATGCCAACTGATTTACAAGCTGAATGACGTTCTGCGTGTTGAGGACAAGACCATGAAGACAACTGTCAAATCGACTTTAAAGCCAGTGGAAGTTCCGTTAAAATTTTATTGCATGGCCGGAACTGTGTCATTTATGATAAAAGAATTGTTGTTTGTAAGTTTCAGTCTCATATACATGAACAATATTTTTCGATTTTGCTGTATTTGTATTATGATGCTTTCGGTGAGTAGCTCTAAACATAGGTTTTTGAGGAATAATTATTAGACAATATAAATATACAATAATACTTATTACATTTGCATGGAGTGTATTTTATGACACTACTATTTTACTTGACAATATCAGTCATAAAAATAAATGTTTTTAAAAACCTTCAAATTCTACCAGGCATTTGGTTAGAAAGATTTGTAGCCATCATGTACAGTGTTAGTGGAATAATGCACCTCTATGTAATATGTTCTTGTGTGCAACAATTATTAGATGCGGTAAGCACGAAAGAAAACAAGAGACATTACACTATATATTTTATACAAAAGTTATATGCAATATGTACACATTTTACCATCTAAATATAATAAAAAAATATAATAAAAAATATAATAAAGTGCATGCAAACCAAATAAGTACTGAAATACAATATTATCTTATAGTGTTTTTATTTTTAATTTAGAGTGTTGAAGTAACTGATCAGGCGTTCCACGAGAAGTGGTATCAATATGGAATATTTGTAAAACGTACGCTCGTGTTTCTAATTATAGTTAATAATACTGGTCTGAATCTATCTAAATTCGAAATGCAATTTATCTCGATCGTCGTTAATGGCGGTGAGTTTTTACGCAAATGTTGTATGTATATGAGGAATTTCAGTAACAATATGAAATCAATCTTTATATTACATGGTGAAATATTATATTTAGTAGATCTTAAATCAATCATATTCCATCGCGCTTCTGCTATTCAAAACTACATGAACAAAGGATAAAGCTGTTTGTCGACCTACTACGTCGCCGAAGATGTAATTTTTATAAATAACATCTTAAGTAGTAAATATTTCGTAATTTTGACTCTACATCTGTTGAACAACACTTTGAAGAATGTGAGCATTTAATTTTCAGTTTGAAATATTGAATATGCAACAAAATTATTGTACAAAATGTAAATGGAGGGCATGTTATTACCTTCTATGTATGTTCTCTCGTCATAAAATCCTGACAATGTGAACAATCATCATTTGTTTTCAATCACTGTGATTATATTAAAAGAAACCATTGTTAAAAATATCGATATTGTGAGCGGATTATTCAGCAGAAAATTCGAATGGCGTTTAATCAATAATCAAAAGTAAATGTCTCAAGACATGTTGAGATTTAAACTAAGTTCAACGTTCCGATATGCGTCTCATACGAGCCAGTCTACAATGAAAGTAGTACGGCAGTAAGAGTAGAGAGTAAACTATTTTTTGGTGAAGTAATAATAGGAATAACGAAATGAGCAATTCCCATTTCGCACTGACTACTGTGCGAATATACACAAGAGACTATTAGCCAATGAAAGATGCGAGTTAACAAACGCGAAATAATTACTTCTATAGACAAAAATGAAATAACTCCAATAACCTTACTCTACTCTTACAGCCTTACTACCTTCATTGTAGACGACCCTTAAATTGGCTTTGCGTAATAAGAGAACAACGCGGTAGCCAATCAGACATTTGCTTTTATAAAAAAACAACATATGAATTAGCTATTACGATAGCCAATTAAACGTGTGCTTTTATGGAAAAGTAGCATATAGATTGGCTATTGCGATAACCACTCAGAATTTTGCTTTTATGGAAAAACAGCATATGAATTGGCTATTGCGTCGCTTCTAGCAGTGTGTGACACGTGCTGACGCGTTAAAGAAACAACACAGCAGCCAATCAGTACATTGTTCAATTAAAGAACAGCATTTTGATTGGTTATCGTGTCGCTTTATGCCATGCGTAATGCGTGACGCGTCCTGTCTTCAGGCGCCATTAAGTATTCGTGCATGTGTATATGAATGGCGGTGAAATGTTAGTTGCTAGTCAGTAACAATTACAATTTGAGAGATAAGTACTATAGAGTGCGCGATGGCCGACTCGTCGTACGAAAAAGGATTGACCGAATTGTCGAAAATGAAGGTAAGTGTCGCAAATCGAGTTGCATATACAGCAGCTTTGTCGGTGACATCCTAACCATCAATTCTCATTGAGAAATCTTGACAAGCGCTTCGTTCCCTTATTGGTCACTGCTTATCTCAGATTACTTTTCTTAATTTTTTTCTTTTCTCTGACATTATTCTCTTTCACCAGTTAGTTAATACACAAGAGCTGTTTTTTTTTGTTTTTCGGACAACACAATTTTTGTTAATAGAATTCTGGAATTCTTTTCTCTAGAATTCAATCATGTGATTCCACAAGTAAACAGTACTTTTGCTTGCTTAATTTATATTTCTCACAGAAGAAATTGAAAAAAAATTTTATTCTAACATGATATTGTTATAATTACTAATTTGTACTAATTTTATTAATACAATTAAGAGAACATATGTTTTTTGCTGAGATTTGAAAGGTTCTTTATGTAAGTGTATATAATATGCTGTAATTTGAACTCAGTAAATAGTGTCTTTTGTTGGTATTGTCACATTTGGTATTATATTTATTTGAATTGTTGCTTATAGGTAACAGATCTGAGAGCTGAATTAAAGCAAAGAGGATTACCTACTACAGGAAATAAAAATGAATTGGTTGAAAGACTTCAGTTGGCAATCCATGGTGGTTTGTTTCTATTCTTTTCTTTTAGTTGCTAACAATTATTCAAATATATTTATAAAACACTTTTTTATATTTTATAGAGTCTGCGCTTACTCTGGATGAAACTGCTGAAGAGATTTTAGATGAAGATGAAGTACTTGGTGTAAGTATTCTGAAAGTACACTGTAACATTAGCATATGTTTTCTTTTATTATAAATTAAAAGAGAAAAAATATGTGTATATATGTACACACACATATTGTATTTGCTATTGTTTTAATATGTAACAAAATGCTTAAGCACTTTATTAAAATTAATGAATAACTTCTTTTCTTTTTTTCTTTCCCACACACACTTTCAGGATGAAGAAATAGAAGAATTATCTAGCAAACCAGATTCACAAGTTGTTCCTCAAAAACGAAAATTGTCTATGGAAAGTACAAATAACACCAGTGTAAAAAAAATAATACTGAACCGTAAACCTGCCTTGGAAGAAATCAAGAATGACCAAATAGAAAAGGATGATAACAAACATGTAAAAATATCCGAAGTTGCACCTCCAGAAAAAAAGATTATCAAACTATCACAACTTGGCATAAAAGAAGTACTAAAAAATTTATATAATTTATATTTGAAAAGCAACTTATTTGCTTTAATTATCTGTTACTTTATTCTTTTTGATGTTTTTGAAGAGATTAGAGATGAGAGCAAAGAAATTTGGCGTACCATTATCCGAGGCAGCAAAGAAGGAAGCTAGATTAGCCCGATTTAGCATCAATAATCAAAATAATAAATCAGCTGCATCCATAAAAACACCAGTGGTAAGAAATTATTGACAGTATATGCAATCTATGTAATTATCACTTTATAAGATTACCTTATGTTCTTTATGAATCAAATTTTTGTAGCCTACCACTTACGAAATCCTCAAGAAACGCGCGGAAAGATTTGGAACTTCTGTGTCTACTTTAATGGAAAAGGTAGGCACAGTTCTTAAATGTGTCCGTTTGTTTTGAAAGAACGTTCGCTATGCGACTTTTTTTTTACCTTTTAAGTTGGGCTAAAAGTTTTATTGTTGAGTTGTCTTTTTTTTAGGCTGAAATGGCCGAACGATTGGAAAAAAGAAAAGCAAGATTTGGTGACGTAAAACCTATGGAGACTACACTATCTTATAATAAATTTAAGATTGTTAAATGATACTCAGTGTTATACACTACAATGGCGATATAGTTTTTACAATTTTTACTTTAAGTTTTCTTATTTCTTTAATAAAGCTATTATGTATACTTAAAACACGTATATAAATTGTATAACAATACTTTTTTGAAACTATTTTTTAGTATTAAAATATAGGTTTTATTTTCTTTTGTTTTATATTTTAATTTCTTTATACAATTCTACTTACGTCTTTTTTGACAAATTATTATCTATTTAAGTCTTTTTTGATAAAACTAATACCACTTCAAAGATGTAAACAGATGTTTTACATTAATAAACTTGTATCTATATAGTAAAGTTAATGGCACACATCACTTTTTTGCTTGTGTACTTTTGTGCTAGCTACGATGTTCAGTTCGACTTCCGTACCAAATCAAACGTTATTTACTGTATACTTTTATGTATCACGATTATTTTACTATAAAAAAATGACCGACTCTTTCTGTACTTTATTGATGATTAATCGATGAAATAGAAATCCCGAGTAGTTCAAGTTTTCGCCAAAAATCTTCCGATTCAGCAGATGATCTAACCACAAGAAATCTGAGTTTTCTATAAGCCTTCCGAATTAGTGAAGATTCAATTACTCGTGGTTCGAGTCTTAGATATAATAAATCTGATTTAGCAAAGAGTCAAACCATAAGTGGTTATGTCTTCGTAACAATAGTGTTATAATAGAAGATTATAAAAGTCGGAATTTCGCAAATTGTTTTAAACAAAAAAAAAGATCTCGACAAATACGACAAACCAGTCGTATGATACACCACTCTATCTTCAATAGTTAAAGATATAAATGTCTATAAAAAAACAATGTGCACGTTCAAATTTGGTAAAATGATTTAGACAAAAGTTGTAGATCTGAACGAGATAAGCCAAAAACGTCTTATGGTCAAACGTTTTATTATCAAGAATCCAAACGTTATAAACGTATACCTTGTGGTGTGAAACTTTGATAAGTCAACTATTATAGCAAAGACTCAAACCAATTGTGGTTTAAATCTTTGCTAACCGAACAATTGTAGCGAAGACTGAAACCACTTAAACAACGATATTTAAAAAGTTAAAATTTAGAAATCTGGTTCAGACAAAAGTTGTAGATTTCGACAAGATAAAACAAAAAGGTCCTATGGTCACACGCTATATCTTTAATATTTAAAGAATTATAAAGGGTTAAAATATTGAGATTTCAAAAGTCGGAATTTAACACCATGATTCAGACAAAAGTTGTAGATTTCTACGAGAGAAAACACAATGGTCCTATAAGCAACCGCTCTATCTACAATATTTAAGAAGTTATAAAGGATTACAATATTGAGATTTTAAAAGTCGGAATTTGTCAAATTGGTTCAGACAAAAGTTGTAGATCTCGACGAGAAAAACCACAATAGTCCTATGAACACATGCTCTATCTTCCATAGTTAAAAAGTTATAAAGGGTTAAAATATTAAGATTTAAAAAGTCGGAATTTGGCAAAATGGTTCAGACACAAGTTATAGATTCCGACGAGAAAAAACACAATGATCCTATAAACAAATGCTCTATCTTCAATAGTTAAGGAGTTATAAAGGGTTAAAATATTAACATTTTAAAAGTCGGAATTTAGCAAAATAGTTCAGACAAAAGTTGTAGATATGAACGAGATGAGACAAAAAGGTTTTATGATCCACCACTTTATTTTCAATATTTAAAAAGTTATGACTAAGTAAATAGTGACATTCTAAAAGTCGGAATTTGGCAAAATGGTT